>PVKB01002065.1:0-66230 GCA_004027205.1 Ctenodactylus gundi | reverse complement strand
TTCCCAGTGGATTGGCTGCTGTGCAAAATGAACGGTAGACACGGCCTGGCACAAACAGCTTGCAGTCTATAAATGGATTAGCTGTCATTACACAAGTCTGTGTCTTCATTATCAAAAACACATATGCTCAGTGTCCTTCTCCGCTGGGTTGTAGGCAAGGCCTGCAGACCCTGAGCAGGTCAAGGCGGGCTTTGTTCTGTGGAGATTGCGAGAGAGAGTAAAAAGGAAAGGAGATGCCGGCAGCTAGATGAGCCCCGAACAGGCTAAGAACGACTGTGAGCCGGGCTGAGTGCTCCAGGCTTATCATCCAGGCGTCTGGGAGGCTGAGACACGTGGACTCCACCTCGGAGCCCAGCCTGGGACACCTAGCAGCTTGACAAGACCCTGTCTCGCAGCGGAAGCCAAGAGAGGAGCTGGGGCTCGCTCCACCCCAGGTCGTCGCCCGGGATTTCTCCAGGCTCCACTGTGCAGTACGTGTTTACTTACTGTTTAGGGCTTGTCGTCTGCTCCCGCCCGTGCGCTGACGGTCCCCAGAGGGCGGGCAGGGACCGGTCGGTCTCTAGCGTCTCTGAGCCTTGAGACACTTAGCAGAGAGCCTGTCACTTAAGCAAGGTCTAATCAATGTTTGTTGAACAATGACGGGGAAAAAGTAAAAGCAGAGAAATGAAAATTGCTACCCAGAAAGGAGAAGGGTATCGGTAGGAGACTCCCAACCTACTTCGTGCTCATCCGCGTCTTTCCTCCTTTTCGCCTCTTGAAGAACAGAATCCTTCTGGGTACAACTGACTCCGAGATCAAAGATGAGGAAATCCAGTGGAGACAGGGAAGTCGCCGCTCAGCGCTGTCGCCCTTTCTACAGCTACAGACGGAGCGTCCGTGCGCACCTGCCGGGCATGCGCTGCCTTCCAACCTTGAACACCTGGCCGTCTGCGTCATCACCGCCATGTGGACACACCCGGGCCACGCGTCCTGCCTCGCGGCAGCTGCGCGCCTCTGGAGACGAAGATTCCCTCTTCCCTTTTCCGAGGTAGCCCACCTGCTCCCGGTCCCACAGCGGAGGGGTCCAAGGGAACTGCGCTTTCTGAGTGGAGAGCTGTTGGAAGGGGAAGGCGAAGACTGTGGAGTCCCTAGAGAAAGGGAAAAGGCCAACGGGAGACCCCGCCCAGTCTAGAGCCAGCTCTTGTACAGCGGGAGGGACTGAAGAGGACCCTGTGAAGAAAAGAATTTGAGGAGGTCTTGTGGTGGATCACACTGCCTAAACCTACACATGCGCGCTAGACCTCAGACTAGGTTAGTAATAGGCCGGATTTCCTCAGTAACTATAACCTGAATTCTAGGAATGCATGTGTGCGGAGTGTCATATTTTCTCCTAAGTATCCTCTTTAGCCCAAAAGCAAGAATCTTCCACTAGGCCAAGGAGGCTGCCCCTGAATCTTTTTAGTAAAGAGAAAGTTCTTTCCTTCCACAATAATAAATGAAAAGTCTTAAAATCCAAGTGGAAGCAGCACACTCGTGCGAGTGGGCGTCCAAATCTCCCTGCCAGTTGCTTCCCTGAGACTTTGGAGGAGAAAGGGGGGACAGCCACACGGAGGAAAGGGGGTGGGAACTCAGCCTCGCGGTGCAGAGAGGACAGAGGCCGGCCGCGGCCCCAGCAGAGACCCTGATGACCATTTCATCAGCTTCTCGTCTCTACTTTCCCAGGTTTGGATCTCCTTTTACAGCAACGTCCACAGACATTCTTTTAGATTACACACAATGTGTGAAAACTAAATACGGATCGCTAGTTCCAGGACCCGGATTGTGTCAGTTCGTGTTCAAATTTCTGCCAGATGAAGCCCCAACCACACTCTAGGGTGGCAGTCCCAGTCGCTTGGGCACCAGGGACCGTATCCATGGGAGGGGTGGAGGTGGAGCTGGCATCAACGCGGCGGTTCTGCCTTAGATTACCTGGCGTGAGGTTCTTCTCCGGAACCTAGGACAGGGAGCCGAGCCGAGATGGCGGCGGTGGAGACTGCTTCATCAGTGACTTCATATGAACTCAAACAGAAGACTGGGATTTAGTAAAGAAAATTCCTGTTCATCTCAGCTGAGAAAGACAGAGGAAAAACTGGATCAGAATGATGACAAGAGATCTAGCGAAAAAGGGTATAGATCACCAGCCAGACAGGCACGACTTTCCAGACAAAGCAAGGGGCTTGGGCCACGCCGAGCAGGTAGGGCATGGGCTGCCACAGGTAGGTATGCCTAGCCAGCCCATGGACTCCGGGCAGTGAGTGCTGTGGCAGAATTACAACTGGGATGGAGGCCGAGACAGTGCCAAACAATCTTGGTTGTGTGCCAAGATAATGTGGCTGTGTGCAAAAGATAAAAAGGGCCACTGGCTGCCACAGACCAAAGCCAAGTCATCTGGCTCAGAAACAGGGATAGGCCTGTGGCTGCAAGGCCTCGGAGTTTAGGAACTGTGAGCTGAGGGGCTGAAGGGATGGCATAGTGGTTAACGTGCTTGCCTTGCAAGCTCACGGCCCTGAGTTCAATTCCCCAGCATCACATAAAGCTGGGCATAGTGGTGCACGCCTGTAATTCCAGCTCTCAGGAAGCTGAGACAGAAGGATTGTCCTGAGTCCAAGGCCAGCCTGGGCTCCATAGTGAGTTCAGGACCAGTTTGGGCTACAGAGACCCTGTCTCACCAAAACAAACAAACAAACAATAACAACAAAAAAACTGTGAGCTGAAACAGTGAGCTGAAAGTATGATGTAGGGGACACAACCAGACAGCCCTCTAGGTGGGCCCAGAAGGGCAATTCAGAAGTGCAGTTTCAACTATCCACCCCAAGGAATTGAGAGATCTTCCTTGTCAGTGACAGGGAAGGTAGAGCTGACAACAGAGAAAGGAAGAAAGATTTGAGTCCAACAAGAACAGGTTTTGGAAAGCAGAGGTCTCACCCCCACAGCCCCACAGCATAGCCAGATCCCCCAGGAGTGATTCACCCACGGGTATAGGAGTGTAAGTGCCTTTGGAGACAGGGCCAGGGCTGCTTGCTGCTAAGGTACAGTCCAGCGGGCTTTTTTGTTTTTGTTTTTTGCTCACCCAACCTAATAGAGGCAGCAAGAGACACTTTGGAGCAGTTCATCTTTGCAGACGGGGACACAGGAGAAAAGGACTGGCCTCGCCTTCCTCCTTAGCCAGCAAAGGTCTTAGACATTGAGACTTCCCATTCAGATAACACAAGGTTGCTTTGTTCTCTGGTTTCACTTCAATTATCCTTTGTAGAATTTTGAACTATATCCATATCTATATCTATCTATCTATCTATCTATCTATCTATCTATTTCCTGGTATTGACTTGTGGCTTTTTCTATTTCTTTCTTTCTGTTTCTGTTATTTGTTATAGCCAACATCGTCCGAAATTGAGAAAAACTGAAAGCATTCCCCTCAAATCAGGAACAAGACAAGGTGTCCATTCTCACCACTCCTATTTAACATACTACTCGAAACCTTAGCTGCAGCAATCAGGCAAGAGACTGGAATAAAGGGGATATGAACAGGAAAGGAAGAAACAAACTATCCTTGTTTGCAGATGACATGATCCTTTCCACAGAGGACCCCAAAAACTCTACCAGAAGGCTCTTAGACCTAACAAACAAATTCAGCCAAGTTGCAGAATACAAAACCAATACACAAAAACCAGGAGCATCCCTCTATAGCAATAATGAAAACAGAGAAAGAGATTAGAAAAATAATTGCATTCACAATCACCTCAAAGAAAATTAAATACCTAGCAATTAGCCTAACAAATCAAGTGAAGGACCTCTATAATGGGAACTACAGTACTCTGTAAAAAGAAATCCAGGAGACGTCCCCTGTTCCTGGACAGGCAGAATCAACATTGTCAAAATGGCTGTACTCCTCAAACTCATACACAGATTCAATGTAATCCCTATCAAGATACCAGCAGTACTTTTTACAGAACTAGTAAAAGTGACCCAAAAATTTAAATGTAACCACAAGAGACCAAGAATAGCCAAAACAATCCTAAGCAACAAAACAAAAGCAGGAGACTATCCAATAACAGATATCAAATTATATTACACTGTAACAGTGATAAAATGACATGATATCGGCATTAACACAGACAGGGATAGAATTAAGAATGCCCAAACATCCCCCAGTACCTTCAGCCATCCAATCTTCAACAAAAGCACTAAAAATGTACACTGGAGAAAAGACAGCCTCTTTAACAAACGGCGCTGAGAAAATTGGCTAACCACATGCAGAATGAAACTAGACCCACAACTTTCACCATGCACCAAAATCAAATCAAAATAGATCAAAGACTTAGATATTAAAATGGAAACATTGAAACTTGTTGGAGGAAAAAGTAGGCAAACCCCTTTACAACATAGGCACAGGCAAGGCCTTTCTCAATAAAACACCCAAAGCACAAGAGATAGCACCAAGAATTGGCAAATGGGACTACATGAAATTACAAAGCTTCTGCACAGCAAACAATCAACAGAGTGAAGAAAGCACCCACGGAATGGGAAAAAAATATTTGCCAGCTAATCCTCAGACGGAGGACTATTAAGAATATACAAAATAACTGAGAAAAAGTTGACCTGATGCTGTTTATTCCTAGTACAGTTTTTTTTTTTTTAATACACTGCTACAAACACGCAGAATACTTTCTCTTAATACAGGTCATGAAACTGTCAAGGATTCGTTTGAAACCTCAAAAACATTTGTCCGTGCTAAGCACACCTCCTTGTTTTTCTGCCCAAAGGTCCATGGATAGGTCAGCTTTTTCTCGCCAAATGCCAAGGTCACTTCCTTGGCAGCAAAACACAACATGGCTGTGCTGTGGCTCCTGGCACTGAACAAAATAAAAGAGAGATGATAAGAAACTTGGATGTAGACTTTGTTGTGATGGTGTATGTTAAGAAGTATTGAGCATACATACTATTCTGTGAAATGAGTTCTTGGTTCATTACACTATGTCATGTGATAATATAATGACAACTAAGAAATCCCATACATTATGGATGATGGTACTGACAGAAGTATATATGTCTATTTCAGTCTGAAAATACCTGGCCTTTTATGATGGAAATGGTCTAATAAAATCAACACTGGTGGGCTGAAGGAATGGCTCAGTGGTTAAAGCACTTGCCTAGTAAGTGCTAAGCCAAGCACTAAGTACTTGAGTTTGGTTCCCCAGCCCCACATAAGCTGGGTGTGGTGGCACACGCCTATAATCCCAGCACTCAGGAGGCTGAGTCAGGATTGCCATGAGTCCAAGGCCAGCCTCAGTTCTATAGTGAGTTCAGGACCAGCCTGGGATACAGAGTCTGGCGGTCACCCAATAAACTTTGAAGGATTTTCTGTAATAAAGGCTATTTTACGAGTATTCCCGTGCAGTGATGTAAGTCTTCAAATCTTGCATGTTTGAGGGGTGTGTTCATGCACCTCCTTCTTCTTGTTCCATTCTCGTGTTCTCATTTGGACTTACCATTATCATCCGAACTATGAGTCACTTTCTATGAGTGGGTTTTAATCCATATTTCCAGACAGAAGAAATAATCAGACTTAACAATATAAATTCTGCTCACTGGGAAGATTACTTTAACCTATGTCCTTCAAAGCCACCTGGAGTTGTATTGTGACGCTCTATAAGTCCAGTGTGGGTGGTGCTAGAGTCTTCTGTGGAGCTATTTGTTTATCGGTTTTCATTTTTTTCTTAAATCAACTGGCCTTTGAGAACTTTCCACAAGAATATCAACTTGTGACAGGGGAAGAGGGTATCAGTGCAGTAAAGAAAGGGGTGTAGAAATCCGAGCCACTTGTACATGCAGTTAATTTTGGTCTTCACGACTGTTTTGGGCCTGATTTTGTCATCACTTCCGCTTGAGGATGATGCACTGTTCCAGTCACGCACATCGGGTTGGAGAACACACAATTCATATGGACAACGCAAGCTACAACATTACTTTATATCCCATGACCAAGTATCTTTTGGGGCCCAGTAGCAGCCAGGAGTTATTTCTCAAAAGGAAAAGAGTTGTTTGAAGCAGAAGGCATGGCTTTATTTTAAACTCTAGGATGGTGGCTCTATGAACCTCCTTTTGGGGACTCAGAAGCTTTTTATGGCATTATGCATGCCACCGAGGCTTCAAACCTCACGTGATTGATGAGTTCTGAAAGTCTAGGACCAAGAAGAGAATAGAACTCTGTAGTGATTGAAGTCATGATTCTCGTCACCAGACTCGCGTTTTCCACAGGTTGGGGATGCAGCTTAGTGGCAGAGTACTTTCCTAGCATGTGAAGATCCTGACTTCAATCCTTAGTACACAATAAAATTATATAAAATGTATATGGAGAGAGAAAAAAGAAAATAGAAAACGTTCATGTCTGTGGAACAGGCATTATTTTAGTAGAATTTACATGCACCATAATCATTTAAACACCAACAAAGTCTCTGCAAAACAAAATTCTCTGACTACTACTCAACCACATGACCTCTCTCGCTTCAGAATCCCATAACTCCCACTGCAATCACATGACCTACTACCACTTCTAGGCTGTAAAGGCCAGCCACTCTAAGCTTTCTAAGGACGTTAGTGTCCCTAACAATGGGCTTTGCAAGAGGCTTTGGTACAAGGAATGTGCTCTGATCTCTTTTTGAGGATTTAGTTTTTGGGGCAAGAGTAAGAGGCTCCTATAAAATGTACCTGTTATGTTGTTCTTATTTGCTGATACCTTTTAATTCCACTCTTTACACTGCTCTGGGGATATTCTAGGGGGCTCACTTTAACTGAGTTTATGTCATCACTGAAAGTAAATTTCGGTCAACCAACTAAGAAGAAATAAAATAACCAAAACAATAACAAAATAAGGCAATGTCTAGTGCTGAGGATAACATCTTGAAGCCAGAATTTCTGAGAAGGGACTCACATGACTGCATTCAGAATAATTCAGTAGTGTGTTCTGTCCTCTTTGGTTTCAAATCCTAAGAGTTCATTACTATACATAACATCAAGGCTTCTACCAATCAATCAAAATTAGCAAAATCTTGAAATTTTATTTTGATGTGAATGTGATAATCTCAAGAGCTATACTTTATGCTATAATCTTAGGGAGTGTTAGTTTGTACCCTGATTAAGGGTCTGACAGTTGGTAATAAGGGATGTTGAATGAGGAATTTAAGGAGAATTAACCTTACTTCCAAGACAATTGCTTCAGGTAGGGTCAGCACAGAGTGTGAACTTAAGGCGCACTGGTCTCCACAGGCAGAACAGATGGGGCTGCTTCTCATGATAAGGAAGGTTAATGGATATTTTAGATTTTAATAAGACTCTAAGATTTTTCCAAGTCCCTTGGTCTTTTCTCTTTCTAATCACCAGATTCTCACTCACTTTCCAGCTATTGCCCTAGTTGACAAATAAGAGACTGGGGTAATTGTAAATTTATAATTTACTTTGTAATTTTGCAACTCAGAGAACCAGAATTTTTGTTCTGATATTAAATGTTATCCATGTCAAAAGATAAAATATTCTTATGATTGTTTGAACTTGAATTGAGTGAGGAATTAATACCTAAAGAGTGTCATTTTCTTTCTATAAGCTTTCTACTGCACTCAGAAATAGCCATTTGTTAAAAATGCTGTAATGTTCACTCTGGCCATAAAGCTCTACAGCAGGGCTAGAGGAATAACACAGCAGTTAGAGAGCTTGCTTACCAAGCACAAGGCCCTGAATTCAATTTTCTAGCACCGCATAAGCCACATACAGTAGTGCATGTCTGTAACTCTAGCACTCAGGAGGGAGGCTAAGGCAGGATTGTCATGAGTTCTAGGCCAGCCTGGGATACATAGTTAGTTCAGAACCAGCTTGGACTATAGAGTGAGAACCTTTCTCAAAATAAACAAAAAAATCTGTGGTATTTCAAAGCTTGATTGTCAATAAACCCTTCATTTCAAGCAATGACTGCTGATAATTTTAAGCATTTTTTGTTATTGTACAATACAAATTACTGGAGTCACAATTTCCATTAAGGTATGATGTCATTGATGAATTCAAACTCAATCAGGCCAATGTTCAATCCTGTCTTTGAGGATCTGTTTCCTAGAGTGACTCCTGGTGTCAAATTCTACAGTTGTTAGCATTTTTAGCAGAAACAAAACAAGAGACTGCTGTAGATATTTCAAAACACAGAAACTTAATGCAGGTAACATATCATAAAATTGTTAGGAGGGCTGGAAGAGAAAAACAAAGACAAAAAGACAGACAACATTACAATCTATAGAGAAGCCCCAAGACCCCCATGGGTACTCACTCCACACCTATGTGACCTTCCATTTGAGGAGCATCTACAACAGGAGACTGGTATTAACTGTTACCAGTGCTCCTACCCTGGAAAACTGTTCCTGCTGCTGCAATGCTAGCATGCTGTTAGTGCTGCAATGAGACTAAGGAGAAGAGAGATTCTTCCCTCTTTCTTCCTCTCCGGAAAAACAGTGCCTTTTTGATTCCCTCTGGCAAAATATCTCACGCTTGATTCTTACTGGCAAGATCCAAAATGGAGGGCTACTAGCAAAGAAGTCTGCAAAACGAAGTTTTCACACTTGGTGCTCCTGCGATGTGGGAAGAACACAGAAGGAGAGAGATGGTGCTGAAACCAGCATCACATCTGACAAACCTGCAAAGCGGGAAGCGAGCACTTGTGAAAACGAGGAAGAGAAAGAAGTTCTTGAGAATATCAATGTCATAAACAGGTATACTGGAATGGAGGGTCCGGATAGGTTCTCTATAATGAAATGAAAACTCTCTTAGGGACATTCTCGGGTGGCTGTGCTACGTACACCAGCCTGAAGATTACTGGTCTACGCGCCGGCTTTGCCAGAGAACACATACTCTCTAGCCAGCTTCCTCAGGGCTCCCTTGGCCTCCTTGTTCCCCAGGCTATAAATGAGGGGGTTCAGCATGGGGGTCACAACACAGAAGAGCACAGAGACCAGGGCGTCCACATCCAAAGAGTAGCCTTTTCCAGGCCTGTCATAGTTGAAGGTGGCTGTTCCACAGTGCGGTGGGATGCACAGGTGGAGAAGGCCTTGCTCCTGCGCTGAGCAGAGGGAATCCTAACAATGGCCGAGAGGAGAGAACGTAGGACTCTGCAGTGAACAGGCAGGGCTCAGGCCCGTGGTGGCACTGGCCACGTGTAGCACAGACTCATGGACAGAGGTGTCTGAGCAGGACAGCTTCAGCAGCAACGGATGTCACAGAGAAAGTGGCTGATCTGGCTGGGCCCACACAGAGTGACTGTGGCTGCCAGCATGTGTGTGTCACGGAATTCACCCGCCCACGCAGCCAGCACCCAGTCACCAGGCAAGCACAGAGCTTCACACTCAGGAGGACTGGATGTCGAGGAGGGCAGCAAATGGCCACGGAGCGGTCACACACCATGGCAGCCAGCCGGACACCCTCTGTGCCAGCACATGTCACGAAGAAAAAGACCTGGGAAAGGCGGCCGTCACAGGAGACGGTCTTCTCCCCCCGGAAGAAGTTCACCAGCCCGACTGGAAGGGTGGCAGACGTGTAGCAGATGCCCAAGAAGCTCAAGTTGCTGAGGAAATAAGACATGGGTGTGTGGAGAGCGGGACTGGCCCTGGTGGCCATTATTATGGGCGTGTTCCCCAGGAGAGCTGTCAGGTAAGTGACCAAGAAGGTCAGAAAGAACAAGCCCTGTGGGCTGGAAAATCCCAGAAAGATGAATTCAGTGACATACGTTTGACTGTTCGTTTCAAGTGCTGTCATTGCTACAAAGCAAAGGAAAAAGAAACCACAATGAGAACGTACCAAGAACACGCCCAAATGGGTTTGGAATCTGTCAGGACATATCAAATCCTGATGAACATAACATGGCCAGGACAGTGGTAACCTGCAGGGTTTACCTCAGGAAGGACATCACTTTTCATTTAGCCGGTCCGGCCAGCTCCTCCCATAAACCTCCCACAAATTTGCATGGCTGAGGGAGGTAAAAATAAACGGATCTCTGCTTAGCAACAGGAGTAAGCCACTAACCTTTGCATTGGCGTGAGCTCATTTCTCACTGTCTCAGTAATATCTTCCTCCTATCTCTGTCTTTCTTTGTGAACATCTACATCTAATTTTTTAGGAAATAATTTTCATTGCAAAAATTAAGAAAATGAACAAAGTAGCAAAGAAGAATTTGATCACCTAAAGAGTCAGAATCAGTGCTCCATTTCCATGTATTAATTGTTTTTTGTCTTGCATAAATTTGGTCTCCCTATGTGTATTTAAAACATTAGTAGCACAGTATTCTAAATTGGAAAGGAAGAGATTAAACTATTCACAAATGACTATGATTCTACATGTAGAAACTATTAGTCCCCTAGAAAGCTAAAAGAGCTAAGAACCAAATTCGGCAAATTACACATAAAAACTTTCAGTTATGTTTCTGGACACCTGCAATGGCAAACCAAGACAGATGTTAAAAAATGAACTCCATTTATAATCCATCCAAGAGAAATTAAGCATTCAAATTAATTTTATTAAGGAGCATAAGCATTTTTTGAGCTGAGAAACACGAAATATTGGTGGAAAAACTGAAAGAAAATCTAAGAAATGGAATGATATCCTGTATTCATTGATAGGTAGGAAGACTTAAAATTGTTAAGATACCAATAATACCCAAAGTGACCTGCAGATTCAATGCAGTCCTTATCATGAGCCAGAAGAGCTTTTTCATAGAAATAGAGAAAACCATCTTCAAATTTGTGTGGAATTTCAAGAGACTCCTAATGATCAAAACAATCTTGAAAAGAATTAAGTTGGACTAGTCATACTTTCTGTTTTTAAATTTTTCTATAAAGTGGGTTCAAAGTCTAGCTCTTTTTCTTTTGATTTGAGTTTAGTCTAGAGTGAAAGACATGGGCCTAGATTCGTTCTCCTGCATTGGGTCATTGGGTTTCCCAGTACCCCTTGTTAAAGATGCTATCTTCTCTCCAGTGAATGATCTTGTCTTTTGGTCAAAGATCAGATGCCAAGGAGTCTCACATTAGCCTCTGTATCCTAAAGTCTGTTCTCTTGATCTCCCTGGTGTGGTGCCAGTACCATATAGTTTTGTTTTGTTTTCAATTTAGAAAACATTTATGGCAATAATGCACCAAGATATGTTTTGTCAGGGGTGTTTGACAGGCAATCTCTGCAGGCCATCTTCCCACATGACTTTTTCAGCAAAAAAAAAAAAAAACAAACCAAAACCAAAACAAAAACAAACAAACAAACAAAAAACAAAAAAAACCCACATAGATTTACATCTTTATTCTAGCAGAGGAAGATTTGCTTTCATTTTCTTTTTTTTTTAAATGAAAGGTTTCGCAGTCAATGACGGTAAAGGCCAGGCAGAAACAAAAAGTCTGGGTCATCTTTATTAAAGGAGCTCCCGGGCGAGGTTCACAGATCCCAAGGAAGGGGTCTGGGAAGTCGCACCCCAGGAGAGGGGTATAGAGCAATTATAAGATTTTGGGGAAAGTATAGGACTGCAGCAGAAGCTGACTGGTTGGCTTGGCAAGTGGTGCTGGCCTCAGTTAGGTTTTGTTTTCCCAGAAGCCATTTCTGGCGGGGGACTTGACACCTTGATAGATTTTTCTTTTCCCCTCACCCCTCAGGCCATCATTCCAACTTTTTTGGGATATATATATATCTCGACAAGTCTCCTTTGCTACTTTCTGCTGAGAAGGGGCGTAGTCATTAGGGGAGGTTGGACGGTGATGGCTCAGTGGAGGGAGGAGTGTATGGGTGGAGAAGCATCTGATTCACCACAATCCAGGAAGCCTCTTGGATGTGGCTCTGCAGGAGGTGAAGAAGGCAAGGAGCTAAAAGCAGAAGCAAAAGAATTAGTACGAGGGGCCTGTAACTGGGAGTATCCTATTCAACATAGTCCTTGAAACACTTGTCGTAGCAATCACACAAGAAAATAAAAGAAGGGGAATCTGCATTGGAAAGGAGGAAGTCAGACTATCCTTATTTGCAGATGATAGGATTATCAACATGGAGGAGGACCCCCAAAAACTCCATTATGAAACTCTTGGAAATAATAAAAAAAATTCAGCCAAATTACAGGCTACAAAATCATTACTAAAAAAGTCAATAGCTTTTCTCTACACTAACAATGAACATACTGAGAAAAAGTTCAGAAAAACAATTCCATTCTCAATAATACAGCAAAAAATTAAATACTTAGGAGTATACCTAACCAAGGAAGTGAAGGACTTATACAAAGAAAACTACATTACATTGAAGAAAGAAGTTATAGGTGACATCAGAAAATGGAAATGCATTCCCTGTTCTTGGATAGGCAGAATTAATATAGTCAAAATGACTATACGACCTAAACTGATATATAGATTCAATGCAATTCCTATCAAAATACCAACAAGTTTTTTTCAAAAAACTTGAAACAATAATTCTTAAATTCATATGGAACCAAAAGAGACCAAGAATAGCCAAAGCAATCCTGAGCAACAAGTCCAAGGCAGGAAACACTACAATACCTGACATCAGGTTGTACTATAAAGCAACAGTCACAAAAACAATTTGGTACTGGCACAAAAACAGACAGATAGACCAGTGGAACAGACTTGAGGATGCAGAGACAACCCAAATACTCTCAACTACTTAATCTTTGATAAAGGAGCCAAATGCATACAATGGAAAAAGGATAGCCTGTTCAACAAATGGTGCTGGGAAAACTGGACATCCACATGCAGAAGAATGAATCTAGCCACACACCTGTCACCATGCACCAAAATCAAATCAAAGTGGATCAAAGACCTAGATATTAAAAGTCAAACACTGAACCTCCTAGAAGACAAATTAGGCAAATGTCTAAAAGACATAAGGGTAGGCAAAGACTTCCTTGACAAGACACCAAAAGCAAAAGAAATTGTCCCCATTATTAATAAAAGAGATCATGTCAAGCTAAAAAGTTTCTGCACAGCAAAGGAAATTATCAACACTGTAAAAAGAGAACCCACAGACTGAGGAAAAAATTCAACACTAACACTTCAGAGCCAGAACATACAGGGAACTGAAGAAAAGTAAGCCCCCCAAAATCGAGAATTCTATTGAAAAATGGGCAAATGAAATGAAGAGGCAGTTCACTCATGAAGAAGTTCAAATGGCCAATAAATACATGAAAAGACGTTCAACATCTCTAGCCATAAGAGAGATGCAAATCAAAACAATGCTAAGATACCATCTCACCCTGTGAGAATGGCCTACATCAACAAGTCAAATAGTGATCAGTGCTGGCGAGGCTGCGGGGAGAAAGGAACCCTCCTGCACCGCTGGTGGGAACATAAATTCGTACAACCACTCTGGAAAGCAGCATGGAGAGCTCTCAAAAGACGAGAAATAAATATCCCCTTCGATTCAGCGACACCCCTCCCGGGAATATATCCAAAAGAGGCCAAAACAACACACAACAGAGATATATGTATACCCACGTTCATAGCAGCACAACTAACAATAGCTAAAATATGGAAGTCACCAAAATACCCATCAACAGACCAATGGATACACAAACTGTGGTATTTATACACAATGGAACACTATGCATCTATAAAGTCCAACAGCGTGGAGGCCTTTGCAGGCAAATGGAAGAAGCTTGAGAACATCATTCTTATGAAGTGAGTCAGAAGCAGAAGGAGAAATATCAAATGGTTTCTCTCTTATGAGAAACCCAGATCACAATTATCTCATGGAACTTAAGGTGGAAAATAATAGGGACAGGGGGTGGTGGTGGGGGAGGGTCGAAAGGAGAGAAGGGGAGGTCTTGGTACCTTGCCAAGATACGTATGTGCACAAAATGCTCAAGATCAGTGTAAACCTTAAAATTTGCACTTATATGTATCAATAAAATGGGGGCAAAAAAAAAAAAAGAAAAACTGTAGTTTTAATCATTGTCACTTTGTGATATATTTTCAAGTCTAGGATTGTGACACTTTCTTCATTGCACTTGTTGCTCAGGATTGCTTTAGGGATTCTAGGCCTTTTTTGGTCCTGTGTAAATTTTAGAGTTATTTTTTCTAGTTCTGTGAGCAGCGCTGTTGGTATTTTGATTGGCATTGCATTGAATCTGTGTAACAATTTTGGAAGGATGGCCATTTTGACAGTGTTAGTTGTGCCTATCTTGGAGCACAGAATATTTTTTAATCCTCATTAATTTCTTCAGGTTTCTATAAATTTTAACTGTAAGACTGTTTACTTCCTTAGTAAGGCTTATTCCTAAATATTTATTTTTTGTAGCTATTGTGAATAAGGTTATTTTCTTACTTTCTTCCTCACTGAGCTCATTCTTGGTGCATGGGTGTGCTGTTGATTCATCAGTGTTGACTTCATAACATATGATTTTGCTGATTTTATTTCTTAATTCTAGAGACTTCTGGTGGAGTTTCAGGGTCTTCAATGTGGAAGATCATGTCCCTTACAAGTAGGCAAATCTTAACTTCTTCCCTGTCGGTTCATATTCCTTTCACTTCTTTATCCTTTCTCCTTGCTTTGTCTAAAGCTTTAAGCACTGTGTTAAACAAAAATGGTAACAGTGAACACCCTTTCCTAGCTCCAGATTTTAGGGTAAGTATTGTCAATTTTTCCCCTTTTAGAATGACATTTGCAGAGAGGTTAATATGGTTGATATTCTAGAAGACACAGGGACAAGAAAGAATAGAACACCAAATGCACAAGAAATAGCATCAAGAACTAACGAATGGAAGTACATTGAACTAAATGCCTGTGCACAGCAGAGGAAACAACTGAGTGAAGAGATGACCCACAGAAGGAGAAAAAACGCGTCAGCCACTGCTCACATGGAGGACGAATAACTAGAATATATAAAGAATTCAAAAAATAAACCCCTTGAAATAAATGGCCCCATCAAAAATTGGGCAACTGGGATAAAAAGACACTTTTCAAAAGAAGAAATACAAAAAGCCAATAAGCACGTGAATACATGTTCAACATCTTTGGCCATTAAAAAAATGCAAGTCAAGCGAATACAGATTCCTTCTCACTACAGTTAGTAGTGAGCACACACGCACACACACACACACACACACACACACACACACACACAAAGTGTCGGTGAGGGTGTGAGGAAAAGGAACAACTCTACACTGCTGGTGGGGTTGTACACTAGTACAACTATGATGAGAATCAGCTTGGAGATTCCTTAGAAAACTGAAGACAGAATTTACATTTAACCCCAACACAGCTGTTCGGGTCAATTCCCAAAAGACATAAAGTCATCATATCATAGAGACACATGTGTTTCCATGTTTAGAGCAGTATGACACGTAATAGCTAAACCGTGGAAACAACCTTCATGCCTATCAACAGATGAATAGATTTTAAAAGGCAATAGATAGATAGATAGATAGATAGATAGATAGATAGATAGATATCCCTGCCATTAGGAAAGATAGATATGAGCCATTTGTTAGAAAATGGGGCAGTGTGAGTCAATGCTCAGTGAAATGGACCAAATGTAAAAGATTAAGTATCATATGGTATTTCTTACATGCGATTGCCCAAAATACATGTATAAAAAGAATATAATGTAGAGAGATCTAGACTGTTTGGAGAGAGTCAGGGGTTCAGGGAGGGAGGGGAGAAGAGAGAAGAGGGAGGGGAAGGCGGCCAAAAAGTGACATGCATGATCTCAGGACGGTGGGCGGCTGAGGCAGAGGATGGCAGGTTCAGGCTCCATCAGGATAACGTAAAGACATAAAGAAACACTGTCTCAGAATCAAAAATGCCCGGGGATGTATTGTAGGTCTGTATCAGGGCTCTGGGTTTAATCCTCAGTGCTGAATATATATATCCACAACAATAACAAAAGTAGATAAATTGTACTTCATCCAATTATGAAGCATTGTTAATAGATGTTACTAGAAAGGCAAAATGACAAGTAGAGTGGAAAAAATATTTGCAAATCAAGATTCTGATAGTATTAGTAATTAATATCAAATAGCAAGATAGAATGGCTACAACTAACAGTAATTAAAAAACAATTTGAACCTGGGAAGAGAATTGAATGGATATTTTTCCAGAGGAGATACACACATAAGCATGCAATTACAGTAGTTATTAGGGAACAGCAAATAAATGAGAGACCATGTTACCTGCTAAGAAGACCTCAACAAAGGAAGTGGGGGGACAAAACAGATGTTGTAACGATGTGGGTAAATCTGAAACTCATGAATTGCCGATGGCAATATAAAATGGTGTAGCTGCATGAGAAAGAGCTCAGGTGTTCTCCAAAAAGTCACACATAGAGCCCAAGTGACTCCACGAGTCTACTCATAGGCACACATCCTAACCCTGGAAAGCAGGTATTCAGACAGATGTTGGAACACCCAAGTTCATAGCCTCGGTGTTTATAATAGGCAGACGGTGGAAACAGCTCAAATGTCCACCAGCAGGTACAAAATGAGGTAACGACGTACAATGCGCTATTATTTGGCCATAAAAAGGAATGATATTTCGGTATACAATGTGAATCAAACATGTATGGGTCCTGGAAACAATGTGCTGAGTGAAATAGGCCAGATACAGAGGATAGGGATTGTTTACAGTTCACTGTTATAAAACATCTCCAAATAGGCCCATTCACAGAGACAGCAGGTAGAACAGAGGTTAATAGGGCTGGAAGGAGGGTGGAATCTGGAGTCATTATTGAACACTTACAAAATAGGCTGAAGTTGATGAAAAGAATTTGGGTATAGGTGGGGCTGATACAACATGTGAATATATTTAACACCACAGAATTAAATGCTTAAAGTTATCAAAATGATAAATATTGTTTTACATATGTATATAAAAAAAGCATTTTGTCTGATTTCTCAGAGGTATGTTGTACAAAATAAATTAAACATTTCTTCTTTGGCTAAGCATTCCAATCACTTCCATTCTTTATAAATACCATAGGGAATATTTTCATATATAAGTTTCTGTGAACATCTCTGACTATATTTTCAGAATAAAATTTCAGGTGTTTGTGTTTTTAACTATACTGATTATGTTCTCATTAGTCTAGTCATTTATCTTTTCCATACTTAAAAGATGTGGCATTTTTAACTAATTGTATATACTCAGGTATGTTACCTTATTAAAGTAAACTTTATTAAGCCATGGCTTATCTACGATCAAATGGTATATATTTCCCCCCAAACCCGATATGGCTCATGTCTTTAAAAGAAACAAAATAACTTAAACAAGACAGGTGGTGTGATTTTGAAAACTCTTTGAGCACTGAAAAGAAAACGGCATAACTATTCATATTTTATTTCAATGACTCAAAGCAATGGCAACATTTTTTTAAGTTTAATTTTCATGCTGCCTAGTAAACTGCCCCTCTACACAGACACACGCACACACACACACACACACACACACACACACACACACACACACACTCCTCCGTTAATAGAAGCACTCACTACAGTTTCTCTAACAGAAAGACCACGTGCTTTCAGATTTCTGGTAAAGCTATGTTATTGGTATAGAATTTAAATTCTGTTTGCTTTGCTCCAGCTTACTATTTGTAAGTAATACAATATAGGAATATTAGGAATGTAGGACCAGATGAAATCTTCAGAGGTCAAACATTTGAGTGTCGCCCAAGGTTCAAAGGGCATGTAAATGCGGAATGTTTCCATTAGGGAAGAGGGATGGGAATCCCTTTCACCTCAAGCAGCCTGCCTAATGATGATAAAACGACCTCCTTCTCCCCTGGCCAGCTTTGGAAATCTTTCTACAAAATGTGTAATTAGGGCTGGAATGCAGCTCAGTGATGGAGCGCTTATCTAACACAAGCGAGGACCTCATTCCTCAGTACTGCGAGAATAAATAAGTACAAACATAATTTGTGATTACCGGTTTTAGCAGCTCGGGGATATGGGGCAGTGAGGCGCTGTGCTTTCCTGTAAGAATTGCTCTGCCCCATCACACACCCACCCCCCCGTTGAGTACTAACTGCACGTGTCCTCTGTGTCAAGCGTTTTTGGTGATCTACTGCAGTAATTCTTTATAGACAATCTTCGAACTCGCGGCAAACCTCCTGCCTCAGCCTCCTGAGTGCTAAGATTATAGGTGTGCAATACCATGCTCGTTTTATGTGGTGCTGGGGAATTGAACCAGGGCCTGTGTTTGCTAGGCAAGTGCCTTAACCACTGCACTCTTCCTCCAGCCCACTACTGCGTTAATTCTCAGTATAACCTGAAATTGTAAGTACTGCTGCTTGACCCGTTTTTCTATGAATAAAAGCCCAGCTTTAAGAGTTTTTACACTGGGCGTCACACTGACAAATCCGCCCTCCTCTCCACACTCATGGAGGAATGGTCAAGTGCCTGCTCACAATGCTGCTCACTTGCTTCTTCCCAAGTTATTTCTTGGTAATTCACTTGGTCAAATTGTTAAATTGACCTTGAATCTCGTCCCTCTTGGTTCTAATGGACTGGAATCTATTTTTCCTTTGTCTTCATTGCCTGTGCTACTTTTTGTTTCACTAGTAGAATTTAAACCAGATAAGCAAGCATTTCATAACAAACGGAAAATAATGAGGCCCCACCATGGGAGATAGGCAAAAGCTAGCTTTCCTACAGGAAGGTGGAATCACATCTCGAGTGAAGATCATTTGAGCTGATTTTTACTTTTTATTTGTTTTTGAATATGCATGCCCTACCGACTCATCAATATGTTAATAACACACAACATGGGAATTTGTGCCTGTATGTAACCTGTCTGATCACTTTTTCCCTCCCTCTTGACGTTTCCCCCTCCCCCGCCTCCCATTCTCAGTGTCTCTTCCCTAGCAGTCCATCACCTCTCTTCCTTTGCTCTTTCTTAGGCTAGGATCCTTTGTGCTAGGATCTATTTATGACAACTGCATATGAGGGACATTGGTCAATACCCAGTCCTTTGTGTTTGGTCCCTTTCCCTGAGCATTAATGATTCAAGGTGGCCCCATTTTCTTTTGAATATTTCGTACCTATCTCTATGGTCGTGTAAAATTCCCCTGCATGTAAATGCCACACTTCCATTACCCACTCCTCTGCTGATGGACACGGAGGCTGTTTCCAAGGTTTAGCTGTCAGGAATTATGCTGCCTGCCATAAACACAGGTATGCATGTCTTTTTTATGTGATGACTTTGTTTAACTGATTTTTAAAGTTTCTTTCAGTTCAGAGTTCTTTCAACACTGTCATACAGAAGAAAACATGGCATTATTAAGGTTATGAAAATTTCATGTGTCATGTTACTACGCCAGCCCTAACATGTCAACACATTCTTTAGTATTCATCTACCTTAAGGAAATCCCCTTTAGTATAAATATCCCTGTTAACTTCCAGGGATCGGGTCTAAGGGCCTCCTCATGTACCAAAATCTCAAGTCCCTTAAACGAAATGGAGTAATATTTGCATATAACCAATGTATATTTTCTCATGTGCTTTTAATTATTATTAGATTATTTGTAATGTGTAATACAATGTAGTGTCATGTAAATAGTTGTTATGTTGTATTATTTAGGGAATAATAACAAGAAAAAGATTAGTGTGTGTTTAGTTCAAAGTGATCAAAAAAATTTAAGATCATAGTTGGTTGAACCCATAGATGTGTAACCTGCACATATGGAGAGTCAAATGTACTTACAAACATGTGCTGGGTGGAACATATTTCACATGGTTGAAAGCCTCTGTAGTCTAATATTATATCAGAGACAGGTGGAGAGATTTTATACTTCATTTATTTACCTTTTGCACTTTAGAAAAAATTATTTTGAAATATTTATAGGTACACTGGCAATTTAAAAATGTCTTCTTATAGTTTTAAAATTAAAATACAGGGGGATTTCCAGTCAAGATGATGGCTGAGTAACAGAGATGCACAATGTCTCCTCGTGGACCCACTTAAAAAGTTAAGAATACAGTAAAAAAAAAAAAAAAAACCCGCCTGTATAATGTAGCTACACATTGGAAAAGTGCTCCAACAGTTGAAAGGAGGCTACAGGAAGGTCAGAAACTCAGAAGCACACTGGGCATGGAGTTAACGCAGCCCAGGAAGCAGCCCCGGGCCAACTGCGTATGGCTAGGAGCTTCTGGGAGCTTCCAGGGTTTACAAATAAAGGAACGCCTACCCAGAGCCCAGACCTCTAACCGAGGTGACCCCAAAAGCCCAGACGTGTTCTGCTGAGGTCAGATGATGAGCACATCTGACTGAGGTAAGTTTGGATCTGGGAGAAGTGGGAACTGGCAGCAGCTGGTAGGCAGCTCCAGCCTCCAAGAAGTGAGCCTGTGGGAAGCGCACACTACAAACACAACGCAAGCTCCCCTAGAAAAGGCCTTCCAGAGACCAGGTCAGAAGTAGCGCTTGGCAGCCATAACAAGCAATGAGGTAAGCAGAAGCCATTTTTTAAAAAAGAGCCTTAAATAGAACTGTTTAGCATAAAAGAAAGCTCACAAGAGCACATCAGGGCTTTTGGGCTCACTTTTAAGCAGTGCGTGGGAAGAACCTGGCATAAGAGATAATTGCAGAGGAGAGAAAGGCTGCTGACCTTCTGAATCGCATGGCTTGGGTGTCGTAGGAGCACCTCTGAAGGTGGACAGCCCTACCCTCAGGAAAGAGAAGCCCAGACTCAGGGGGCTTGGGGTGAACAACACCACAGAGGCCGTCCAACTGCTAGGTCTTCCCTCAACGCCTACTCTCAGCACAGAAATCAGAATTTTTGCCCCCCTCCCCCACCAAAACCTTCATAGCTGTTCAAAGAAACTTCTCAGCTAAGCCTTTAAAGTGAAGTCCCTCAACAACAGAAACATGGGGAAAAGACAAAGCAACAGAGATGCCTGAGACCCCAGAAACTGATAGCATGGGCTATGAAATAGTGGAACTCATAGGGAAGGAAGTCAAAAAGCAAATAAACGAGTCGGGCAGCCAGTTCAAACAAGATATCCTCAAAGAAATGCAAACAATGGTCAGTGGATTTAAAGAGAAACTTAATAAACAAATAGTGGTGCTCATAGATACAAAGCTTACCGAACATATAGAAGCCACAAATAAAAAGTTTGCTGAGGTAAAGAAGAAAATGCAAGATATGAAGGATCATTTTTGACAGAGTGGTGGAAATTTTGAAAAAAATCTAGCTTCAATTCAGGATATTAAAAATACATTTGAAAGCAGATGAAGTCGACTCAAACACTGTAAGGACAAAATTTCAGACCTTGATGACAAGGCTGAGGAAGCAAATGCCATAATTAGGCACAACTCCAAAATCAGAAGTGAGCAAAGTCGCTGGATACAACAGCTGATGGATGCTTCAATGAGAACCAGTCTCAGAATTATGGGTGTGACAGAAAGAGCAGAAGACAGCACTAAACGTACAAAAAATTTGTTCACTGAAATCATACAAGAAAATTTCCCAAATCTAGAAAAATAAATTAAGATTCAGGTACAAAAAACCTTAAAGAATGTCAAATAACACCTTTTTCTCAGTAGCACACTGCCTTTTCTCCTTTTTTTTCAAAATAGACCATCTACTTGGAAATAAGATGTGATTAAGTAAATAAAAGATATTAGAAATCATTCCCTGCATGCTTTCAGATCATAGTGGAATGAAACTAGAAACAACAAAAGAAGCCACAGAAACTATAAATATACAAGGAGATTAAACAATGCATTATTTAACAAGCTATAGATCACAGAAGAAATCAAAAAAGAAATAAAAAACTTCCTAAAGTCAAGTGACAATGGAAGCACATCATACCAGAATCTATGGGACACAACGAAAGCAGTAGTAAGAGAGAAATTTATAGTTATGAATGCACATATGAAAAAAAAAACAGAGCAAACTCAAACGGAAGCATCTAGTGATGCAGCTCACACTCCTAGAGAAACAAAAACAAGTGAAATCCAGGAGCAGCAAAAAAAGGAAATTATAAGAATTAGAGAGGCGATCAATGAAATTGAAACAAACAAACAAACAAAAAGATCAGAGTCAGCTCTTTGAAAGATTGATAAACCTCTGTCCAAACTTGACAAAAGAAGGAAAGAAAAAATTCATATCAATGCAATTGAAGTGAAAAAGATGAAATCACAACACTCTTGAAATCCAAAGGATTATAAAGAAACTATTTTGCAAAGCTATATTTTAATCAGCTGAAGAACTCAAAAGGAATGGATAAAGTCCTCGACACAAACAATATACCAAAATTAAACCAAGGAGACAGAAAAATCCTGCACAGAGAGATAACCGGGAATGAAATTGAGGCAGTACTAAAAGGACTGTCAACAATGAGAAATCCAGGACCTGAGAGCGGGGCACAGAATTCTATCAGAACGGCAGGGAAGAGTTAGCACCAACACTTCGCAAACTCTCCCATAAAACTGCAAGAGAAGGAACACTGCCAAGCTCCTTCCTGGAAGCTAGCACCACCTTCACCCCTAAAACAGATACAGACCCAACAAGGAAAGAAAACTGCAGTTCATTTCCCAAAGAAATATAGATGTGAAATCCTTAATGAGATACTTGTAAACAGAGTATAACAAATTGTTTAACAAATCATACACCGTGACCAAGTTGACTTCATCCTGGGGATGCAAACTCATTCAACATATGCAAATCTATTAATGTAATGCACCACGTTAACAAAACTAAGGACAAAAATTCATATGATCATCTCAATAGATGCAGAAAAATCCTTTGACAAAATGTAATATCCCCTCCTGATCAAAACTCTTATGAAAATCAGTACAGAAAGATCTTACCTCAAGATGACAAAAGCAATTTATGAGAATCCTACTGCAAACAACATCCTAAATGGAGAAAACCTGAAAGCATTCCTCCTCAAAATCTCAGCCAGAGGTGACCACTGAAGGACTATGACAACTTGAAGAGACTATGAAATACCAGCGGTAGAGCTTACAGGAGTATGTGAATGACTTGTGGGCCAGCAAATAAGGAAAGACACTCACCCCAGATGTGGGTGGCCCAACTGGCAGGTTGAACTAAATAACAAGAAAGGAAAGAAAAAGATTGTTATTAAAGCTTTTCCTGGGAAACTTCTGGCTTTCACAATTTTCTACAGACATTGACTTGCTCCTGTCTACAAGTCACTGATCTTCATCACAGATTTGGTGCAGTTTCAGGTCTTTGCCACAATGGACTTGCACCAGGTGTCCCGCAGTCCCGTGTGGGTAGTCGTCTACCTCACGTCCGAATAGCCACTGGCCCCTTCGGCTGTCACACTGCAGGCCATCATTCTGGATTGCCTCTCCTCTCAGACTTGTAAGCCCTCCAAAAACATTTCCTTTCTTTACAATTTCTGTTAACTCTGCCTCTCCTAGAACCCTAACTGGTACACCAGAGCAATCAGGCAAGGGAATCGAGTAAAGGGAATACATGCATTTAAAAAAAACAGAAGCAGTCAAATCATCCTTATTTGTGGATGACATAAGCTTTTATATAAAGGATCCCAAAAACTCCACTAGAAAACTCTTAGGACTAATAAGCCAATTCAGCCAAGTTGCAGGATATGAAATCAACAGCATTCCTCAACAGTAATCATGAAGACACAGAATACAGATCAGAAAAACCATCCCATTTATAGCAGCCCCAAAGAAAATTAAATACCTAGGAATCAATCTAACTAAGCAAATGAAGGACCTCTGTACTGACAACTAGAACACTCTGGAAAAAAGAAATTGAAGAGAATATTAGAAAATGGAAAGAATTCCCTGTTCCTGAGTGAGCAGAGCCAACATTATCAAAAAGGACATATTATCAAAACTGATACTAAGATTCAATCCCTCCCCAATCAAGACATCAACACCATTTTTCACAGAAACAGAAAAATAATCCCAAAATTTATTTAATAATGGAGCCAAGAGAGACCCCCAAGAGCCAAAACAATTCCTAACAACAAAACAAAAATAGGAGGCATCACAATATCAGATATCAAATTATATTTCAAGCAACAATGATAAAACTGCATGGTGTTGGCACGAGAACTGACAGGTGGAAGAATGAAACAGCACCAGGGCTACAGAAACAACCCCGAGCACTGCCAGTCATCTGGTCTCTGACAAAGGAGCCGAAAATACACCCTGGAGTAAAGTTAGACTCTAACAAATGGTGCTGGGGAAGCTGGCTAGCCGCATGCTGGCGAATGAAACGAGACCCCCAGCTTTCACCATGTACCAACATCAAATTGAAAATTGACCAAAGACTGAGACAGTAAAATAGAAACACTGAATTTGTTGGAAGAAAAATTCGGCAAAACCCTTGAAGATACAGACGCAGGCAAGCACTCTCTCAATAAAACACTCAGACACTGAAACATTCTTGCTGTTATGTCTTGTAGATAATACCAAGAGTCAACAAGTGAGATTATATCAAATTAAAAATATTCCACACAGCAAAGGAAATAATCAATAGAGCGAGGACAGAACTGATGGAACGAGAAAAAGAATCTGCAGCTATTCCTCAGACAGGAAGCTATTACCAAGAATATACAAAGGACTGGGGCTGGAGGAATAACTCAGCTATTAAAGCGCTTACAGTGCTAAGCCAAGCGCGAAGTACCGAGTTCGATTCCCCAGCACCACATAAGCCGGGCCTGGTGGTGCACGCCTGTCATCCCAGCTCTGGGGAGGCTGAGGCAGGAGGGTTGCTATCGGAACACCAACAAAAGACAGATTTCTTCCGACAAATGAGACAGGAGTACTTTTCTCTGTCTCTTCCTGCAAGTACAGCTAAACACCCTGAAAGTTCTGTGTGAGAAAAAGAAAATTTAAAGGTAGAGAGAAAAAAGCAGGCTGGCTGGAGATGTAGGGCCTTGTGACGGGACAGCAAGCGTGGCAGCAGGGCTCCGGGTTTCCGCGCTCCTGTGGACCAGAGCCTGCGCGCTAAGCTTGGAAACGCCGTGGACACGGGGAACGGAAACCCTGCCCTCCCGCCCGAGAACGGGGAAACGGCGGCAGGGTACGGCGGAAGGCTTTCAGATGGTCACTGTCTTCTCTAGCCAACCACCACAGAGAAAGCTGCCGCCCCCCGCGCCCAGCACGTGCAGCAATAGCCGAGGAAAAGGGACTCGGGCCACCGGGAACACCGTCCCGCCTCCCGCTCAGGAGCGCCGTCTGAGGAGCCTGGACTCCACCCCGTGTTAGCTGCTTCTCACTGCTGGGCAGAATGCCTGACACTCGCAACATAGGAGAAGAAAGCTCTGCTTTCGCGCCCGGGTTTAGAGGGTGAATCAGGGGCCTTCAGAGGAAGTTGGGGACATTGTTTACATCCTTCCAGGCCACGTGAGCGGTCATGTGCAAGCCATCCCTCATCTACCACACTCATGTAAGTCATCACATGTCAGTAATCCACCCTCCTGACGAGGCCCCACCTAACAGCATGAGAAATCCAGAGATGATCAGCTACATCAAAATACACGAGGCTTTTGGGTCATTCCAGATCCAATGTGTAAGAATCCCCACCAGTGGTAACGAGAAGTCCTTTCCTTTCTTGAGAACGCGGTTAAGTGGATTTTTCAGGCTTTTACTGCCATTCAACAGGTGTGAGGCCACCCACCAGAGCGTCAGAGCGGTAATTGCTAAGACGTGCCTGCACCCGCCATCCGGGATGGTACCCACCGCCTCCAGGGGGCTGGCTTTCCCACTCCCCTCAACAGCAGCGAAGATTCTCCTCCCTGCCACTGTCTGTCAATAGAGGCCAGCTGGGAAACCCACGCTGCCACCCTCCCTGACAGTAATAACGCAGCATCCCGCCCCACCTTCATCTCTGCTGAGGTTGGGGGGGGGGGGGGGGAGAAGACATATGTAAGAGGAGGAGATTTTAAGAAAAACCTAAGAGTCTCAAAACGCAGTACTCAACTGTGCAGGTTTCAGTTAGAAAGTATATCAGAAAGCCAGCGAGATCTCGGGTTTAGTGAGACAACGCCAAGCTGACGCCACTGATAAAATGGCACATGTCAAAACTATCAGGCAGAGGTTTTAAACCACCTATCACAAAACTGCTTCAATAGACAGCTAAAAATATTTAAAACAAACAAGAAAAAGAGTATGTCAGTAAGGAAAGAAAAATAAAGAAAAAACAAAGGGATATTTTGAACTGGAAAATACAGTCACCAGGGGCTGAAAGAATAGCTCAGCGGTTAAAATCCTTGCCTAGTGAATGCTAAGTACTGGGGTTCAATTCCCCTGCAACACATAAAAACTGGGCATGGTGGCACATGCCTAAAATCCCAACATTTGACAGTCCTGAGTTCAAGGCCAACCTGGGCTATACCAGTGAGTTCAGGACCAGCCTGGGCTACAGAGCAAGACTTTGTCTCAAGAAAAAAAAATACAGTCACGTAACAAACTAGCTAAAATCACTCAAAGGATGTGTTCAAAAACTGAACAAAGGAGGTGCAGGATAAAACTAGATAATATGCAGATAGAACAATAGAAATACGCCAATCTTAATAATAGAGAAAAAGTCAAAAAGACAACAGAATCTCGGGGTCACATGGAATTATAACAAAGAAACCAGCATTCATATAATTGCAGTCTCAAAGAAAAGAAAAACAAAGGAGTGGAGTTGGAACTAAAAAAGTTTTCGAAGAAACAAGCTTGAGCTAAAAACATTCCAAATTAAACAAAAGACAAAGTCACAACCAAGATGAATGAACACCTATGGGACTTAAGATGAAAGACAAAGTGAAAGAGAGGAGTAGGGTGGGGGAGGAGGGAGGGTGGTGTGGGTAGGGGGAGGGACAAAAGGACAGTGGGAAGCCCTTGTCACCTTGACTAGATACGTATGTGCACAAAATGCTCAACTCCATTGTAAACCTTGAATTTTGCACGTGCACATATCAATAAAATGTGAGGGAAAAAGAGATGAATGAAGTCAGAACAGCCTAACCCCTTAGAAAGTCATGGCAAGAAACATTAGTAGGTAAACGACAAAAACTAAAGATAAAGAAAAAAATCTTGAAAGTAGTGAAAGAAAGTATCTTAATTACAGGGAAAGCCCATTCCAATGACAATGGATTTCACCTCAAAAACCATGGAGGCCAGAAGGTAGAGGCTGCTGTATTTTGGAAAAGTATACCCAAGAAGCCCCTGCGTTAAATGCTCAGTCATCAGCTTGTGCCAACTTGGGGAAGCGGTGGGACTGTTAAGACGTAGTCCAGCGAGCAGACATTAAGTCACTGGAAGCATGCCCTCAGGAAAAATACTGGCAATCCAACCCTGTCCTCTCTCTGCTTCCCAGCTTCCGTGAAGTGAGCAACTGTGCGACCTGGGCAGCTTCCTCCACTGCAGGCTCCTGCCGCGATGCCCAGCCTCATCACATGCCCCGGGCAGCGACCCCACTGGCCGTGGAGTGAAACTTCCAAATCACACACCTTTCTCCTGTGTAAGCTTATCATTTCAAGTATGTTGTCGCATACTTGAATAGCTGAATAACCACAGTGGTACATTTTCAAACACTGAAGTAGAGAACTAAAACTCTAGGTCCAGTTAATACATCCAGCAAAAATAAAACTTCAGTAATGAAGAAAAGTCAAATGAAAAAACACCGAGTCTTTGTCATAGGAAATTATGAAAGAAGGATTCTTGGAAGCTGAGGAAAAAAGAAAAATGTGGCTAATAATATGAGTAGGTGCAACACATTTTCCTTTGACTTTTCTAAATTATATTTTATGGCTGAAGAAAAACTGCAACACTGTCGCATATAGTTCTCAATGTCTGCAGGCCAAATATTTAATACAGTCATATAATTAATGAAGAGGATAAAGGACGCGAGATTCCTGCACACTGGTAAAGTTGATAAAATGTTGCCCTGAGTAGGCTGCGATAGGTACATACAGAGTAATAACCAGAACAGCCACTAACAATGTTATACCAAGAAATACACTCAAAAATCATAGGTGTATGTGACCGGTAAGCTGGTTGCCAACCTGATTGGCTTGGGAGTCATACAGGAAATTAGAAAAGGGAACCTTTGAGTGAGTTTCTGGGTCTGTCAGGGAGGTATGACCTCAGGGTCTACATCTGGACTCCGGCCCTTTGCTCCTGGGCAATGTCCTCCTGCTCCGCTTTCGACCCACCTGAGGTGAGCAGCAGCCCACTGTGATACGTCTGCTTTGAAGCCAGCTAATCATGGACTGAATCCATTGAAACTGTGAGCCCAGGAAGCCTTTTCTCCTTTAAGCTGTAGGTGTATTTGGTCCTAACAACTGAAAATCTCAACAATATAGTGAACCAAAATGAAAACCTAAATGTTCAGCTAAACCACATAAGGGCAAAAAAGTTAATATACTACTATATCAATATGTAAATTTTAAATATATAAATATTAAATTTACATATTTTAAATATGTAAATTTTAAAGTAGAAAACAGAGATTAATAGATTAGATTTTAAAAAGCAAAAAAATCAGTAACCAATTATATATGTACCCAAGAAACACACTAAATATAATGGTATATCAATAATTAATTAATTAATTTTAAAAAGAAAAATATTAAAAGATAGCAGAAGTGGGTATATCAACAGGGGATTTTGATAAAAAGGATTGAGAATAACATCATATCATACATAATAAAAACAAATTCACCACAAAGACCAAGTAATTCTAAATGTATGCACAAAACACCAAGCTCTGAAATAGGCTAAACATAAACCTATAGAACTGAAAGGAGAGACAGGAAAATTACAGGGGAAGATATCAACACACTTTTTTTTTCAACAACTGGTAGAACTAGACAGAGAATTAGCAAGTATGAAGACCATTTCAATAATGACAGGCCCTAGTACGCCAGTTTAGAACATTCCATTTAACAACAGCAGAGACTGACTTTTCTAATGGCCACAGAACACATGTCAATACAGATCACATCCTGGCTGTAGGGCAAGCTTTCAAAAGCTTCTAAGAACCGAAACCATACAGTGTGTTCTCTCATTATAATCACATCATAATAGAAATAACAGATAGGTCACAGTAAAGCCTTCAAACACTTGGGAAACATACAGCATATTTCTAAGTGGTCTCTGAGCAAAAGAAGTCTTGAGCAAAATTAATAAGTCATTGGATGTAATAAAAACAAAAATCTATCAGACTTTTTGGAGTACAGCTAAAGCAAATGAGGGAAAACTTTCAAGCACTAGTCACATTTGAATTAGAAAAGAGGAGAGTGAAAATAGAGGTACAGCATCTACTCCACATGCACCAGGATTCGCGCGCACGCAGAGAGAGAGAGAGAGAGAGAGAGAGAGAGAGAGAGAGAGAGAGAACTGAAAATCTCAGCCCCACCAGGCACAACTTTAAAAAGGAGATCACAAATCCTATCAAGAAGAAGGAAGGAAATAATGAAGAGCAAAAAAGAATGAAAGAGGAAACAATTGAGAAAATTCTTTATAAAAATCTGATTCTTCAAAAATGTCAATAAAATTTGTGGCCTGCCTAGCAATTGCAAGGCCCTGAGTTTGATTCCCCAGCACCACAGAAACCAAGTGCGGTGTTATGTACACTTGTAATTCCAGCACTGGGAGGCTGAAGCTGGAGGATCATTGTGAGTTCAGAAGCAGCCTGGACTGCAGAGAGAGACCCTGTTTCAAAAGATAAATGAATAAAATAAAATTTATAATCATTCTAGTAAGACTGATAAAGGAAGAGAGAAACACAATCCCCAATGTGAGAATGAAACTTGGTTCAACTGGAGCATCTCTATACCACAGAATACAACCCAGAAACAAAATAATGAAGTACTGATACACGTATCTGCGTGAATACATCTTCATGAGTCATGCTGAGTGAAAGGATCCGAATTCAACAGCTCCTTTGCCAACCAATTTTGTTCATACACCAAGTTACGGAGATGAAGAATGGATTAATGTTGTCTGTGATTAAGATAGCTAGGAGGAGCTGGAGGATATGAAGAGACCTGCGTGAAGGTAGAACAGTTCTGCATTTCAGCTGTGATGATGGTGACTCACGATAAGATGCCAGAACTCCATGCCTACTTCATGCTAACGTCACTTTTCGGCTTTGCTATTGCACTGTAACTAGTAATTATGTAAGATGTAAGAAATGAGGGGAAGTTGTCGTTGAAGTGTACTTGCACAACATGTCTGTACTACCATAACAATTGCTTCTGAATCCATAAATATTTTAAGACAATGAGTTTTTTTAAAAAAACTTAACTGAGAGAGAAATGAGGCAATTCCAAGATAAATAAGGTGCATGATCTATATGGGCACAAAATACTCAAGTTCGTTGTATATATTATGTATACAAATCAAAAAATGGGAGGAAAAACAAGATAAGTAAGGTAGATACGACGCATCACCAGCAATCCCGCCCTTAGGGAAATACCTAAAAGTATCATTCAGGCTTAAAAGAAAAGTCACTAAACCAAGCGCGGAGACACAACTACATGCCTGCAGTCCCAGTGACCTAGGAGGTTGGAGCACAAGGATTGCTAGTTCAAGATCAGCCCAGAAATCAGCCTGGAAAACTTAATAAAAACCTACATTAAAATAAAAACACAAAATTGGGTGGAGACGCTGCTCATAGTAAAGACCTTGATTCAATCCCTAGTATTACCAAGAAAAGCAATGCAAATGCACACGGAAAAACTAGTAATAGTAATTAAGTAGACATAAAAGGTGTTAGAAACCTATAGTTTACTTCTAACCGAGTAAAAATTTGCCATATAAATAGTAATTATTAACCTATATCAGTGGGTTTATAATGAGTAGCAAAAGGAATTTTATAGGAGCAAAATTTCTGTGTACTACTAAAATTAAATTAATAATAATTTAATTAGTTTGGTTTAAAAAATGCAACATAGTTTGCAATACCTATAGCAAACACCAAGAATATAACTTTAAAATACATAGTAAACTAAATATATGAGAAATTTCTCTATTTTATACATAATTCTTCTATGAGCCTAAAACTACCCTAAAAAGCCTATTCTAAACAGTCACCAAACAAAGCCAATATAGGAGCCTAAATGATACATTTAAAAATATTTATAAAAACAAATAGAAATAAAATACAAAGAAAAAATCTCAAAATGACAGAAATGACATTTTAATAATTATATGAAAGATGATTTCAATAAATATGACAAATAACAGGCAAAGATTGTCAGATTACATTTGAAAGGAGGATGCAATTATATATGAAGTATGTTTCTACAATTGACACACTTCAGATCTGACAACTCAAAGAGACAACTGAAATGTGGCTTGGACTGACATGGTCCACAAATGCCTCATGTTTGGAAAGTGATCCAATCACGAGGGTCAACCCACGGGCTCCCTGTGCTGCTGGGAGGCGGGGCCTGGTCAGACAGGGCAGATCGCTGGGGCTTGACTCAGAAGGGGTGGGAAATTGGGACATGACTCGGAAGGGTATGAGGTACACGAGGTCGCTCTGCCTTCTCGTTCTGCTTCATGTCTTGCTGTGCTGTGATCAGCTTTCCTCTGGCCGAGCCTCTGCCATGTTCTGCCACCACTGCCAGCTGCCCATAAAGGGAATAAAGCCTTATGCAGACTAAAATAAATCTGTCCTCCCGTAAGTTATGAGTGTTGGGTATTGTGTCCCAGAAAAAAAGTAACTAAAACATAGAGAATTTAAAAAGTATGCATTGTGCAAACGACAAAAAAGTTACAATGACTATATTAACATCAGAAAAGATGGACTTTATGATAAAACGTTTACTTGAGAAAAAGAAGGACATTTTATAATAGTGTAAAAAGGTCAATTCTGGGGGAGCATTAATATTATAAACAAATTGATTTAACAACAGATCCAAAATCTATTTAAAAGACAGCAAAACTGAAGGGAAAATTCGAAAATACAATAATAGTTGGAGATTACAACAGATTTAAACAACTACACAGGAAGCCAGAAATAAGAAAAAATTTTAATGACACTGTCAAACAACATGATTTAGCAGACCTCGATGGGATGCTCCATTTAACAAAAGCAGAATACGTATTCTTTTGAAGAATCCGTGAAATGTCATCTAGAGTAGACTAAGTATTAGGCATTAAAACAACGATACATTTTGACTGATTTGAATAATATAAGGTATATTCCCTGACAAGAATAGAGTTTAGTTGCCAACCAACAATGGAACAGATTTTGTAAGCATCAAGAATATTTGGAAATTAAACAACTTGTTTGTCAATAATTCAGATCAAGGAGAAATTAGAAAATATTTTAATTACTATAAACGCACCACACATAAAAATTTACAGAATGCAGCTAAAACAACATTCAGAGGAATTTTCGCGGCTTTAAGTGACTATGTTAGAGCCAGGCACCGTCGTGCGAACCTGTTGTCTCAGCACTTGGGAAGATGAGGCAAAAGGGTCATCATGAGTTTGGGACAGCCTCGACTGTATACAGAGTGGGATGCTGTCTCAAAAAGTAAAAAGAGGGGAGGGGCAAAAGGAGAGTGGGAAAGCCCTTGTCACCTTGACAAGATACAAATGTGCACAAAATGCCCAACCTCATCGTAAACCTTGAATTTTGCAAGTATACATATCAATAAAATGTGTGGGGAAAATAAAAGAAAAAGAAAAAAGAAAAAGAAAGGAAGGAAGGAAGGAAGGAAATGCCTATACTAAAAGAAGTATGAGGATGTAGCTTGGTGTAATGCCTACCTAGCATATAAAAGTTCCTGGGTTTGATCCCCAGTATCCCTCTACACACACACACACACACACACACACACACATACACACACACCACAAATATTTCACATTAGTTCTTTCAAGCACTTAATTAAAAAATGATACCACTACTGAACAAGGTCATCCAGAAAACAGAGGAGGAACCAACACATTTTCACTCCCCTGATGAGACCTATGTCACCCTGTAATCAAAGTAAGACACAAATTTCATGATGAAAGAAAACAGGCAAATATGGATATAAATATTAGAAAAAATGTGGAACCTTAAAAAATTACACCGTATGACTAAGTGGAGTTTATTCCAGGAACGCAAAGGTTGGTTTAAGCTTCAGCAAGCCTTTGTTGTAATGATAGAGCCAGCACCACAAGCAGCTGAGTGGGGTCTGGATTGGAGGCACGTGAGCGTCCACTAGGCTGGACTCATGGAGCTGTCTCATGGATGGAACAATTTTATTTCTAACAGCAAAGTTTTTGTAGTCAAGGGATTACAAGGATATGTACTGGTAATGGAATGCTTTGGAGAATTTTCACAAGTGATTGATTAGCATGTAGAAAATTTTTTGAATCAAGTCAAATCACAACTTTTAAGAAAATATGATTTTTTGCCAATTCCTCCACACATTCATATGACTCAGTAAGATTACCAGAAACTATGGTTTTGACTTCATTGTTTTCTTCCATTGGTGGCCTTTCTATCCAGGCAAAGTCATCAGCCAGGAGCTAATACAATGTTCAGTGCTGATGGTCTTTCCACCTAGGCATAGTAGCACGATTGGCACCATTCGCTCTGACTACTTAGGTCACAAACAAGTCCCTAATCTTCTTAAGTCAGATCCTTATTTTTGAAATGTTTCGGGGGGGTTATGTAAAGGGAACTACAAACCATCTGCATTCCTACAATGTAATATACTATATTCAAATAAAACAGAACAAAACCCACATGACAATCTCAACACACACGGTGAAAGCCTTTAACAAAAATCCAAAACACTTTCATGATTAAAAAACCTCAAAAAACTTGGAACACAAGATAATTTCCACATCTGAATAACAACCATCTTTTTTAAAAAGCTTGTAACAAGCATTAATTTTAAAGATGAAAGGCTCAGGATATGTCTTCTAAGAATGATAAAGGCAGGAATGTCCATTCCTATCTCTTTCATTTAAATTGTGCAAAGGTTTTTGCCAGTACAATCACTAAATAAAAGACACACAAATTAGGAAGAAACGAAAGTGTACTTATGCGTAAGACTATGCAGAAAATCCCCGAAAGTCTACAAAATAATAAGAGCACATATTCTAGAACTAACAAGCAAATTCAATGAAGTCACAGGATATATGATCAATATACAAAAAAGCAATTGTATTTTTATATGCTGGTACTGAACAATCTAAAAATAGAATTAAGAACTTATAAAAGTGCTAGAGGCATAGCTCAGTAGTTAAAGCGCTTACTTACCAAGCGCAATGCCCCAGGTTCCATTCCCAGCTCTACGTAAGCTGGATATGCTGATGCATACCTTCATCCCAGCACCTCGGAGGCTGAGGCAGGGAGATCACTGTGACTTTGAGCCCAGCTTTGCCTGCCTAGTGCGCTGAGGACCAACTGGGCTACAGAGTGATACCTTGTCTTAAAAAATTCATAAAAGTATTAAAATCATATCACACTGTGACCATTAAAGGAATATGGCAACTTCTTGGGATTAGGCATGTGTGTGTGTGTGTGTGTGTGTGTGTGTGTGTGTGTGTGTGTGTGTGTGTGATTTGCGGGCCTATGAATGAGGAAAGCTACCCACCTGGAATGTGGGAGGCCCAACTGACAGCTTGAACTATATAAAAGGAAGGAAGGAAGGCGAAATATTGTTCCAGTTCTTTCTTCTGGGAAAGCTCTCACCTTTGCAATTGTCTACAGATGCCAACTTGCTACACATCAGTTTGCTACCCACCACAGACCTTCAGCACAGATTCGCTCCAGTCTACCAACCACCAATCTCTAGTCTCTGGTTTTTGCCATTGTTCTTCAAACAACCAAGATCCACCAGAGACTCTCATCAGTTCTCCTGTGTCCGAGATACGTGTTCTCCCCTGTGGCTGAGCAGCCATTAGACCCTGCAGCTCTGGCACACATGGGCCACCATCTTGGACTATCTCTCTCCTCAGACTCGTAAGCCCTCCAAAAAAATTCCCTTTTCTTAAAATTTCTGTCAAGTCTGACTCTTGTAGAACTCAAACTAATACACTCATTTAGAAGTAATTTTTAAAAGCACTTATGTCATATACTAATAAAAGTTTCAAAACACTGCACTTTTTTTAACCTAAGAAAATCAAGAAACATCTAGTGTTCTGGTACTGAGACTAAATTTGTTAAAATGGCAATTCTTTCCAAATTTCATTTCTAGAGTCAACGTAATTCAGAATTCCAGTAGGTTTTTGTGTAGAAACTGACAAGCAAATTTTGAAAGTCATATAATAACACAAAAACCTCAGATCAGCCAATGTCATCTTGAAAAAAGACAAGATTGAAGACTTGCTTATGTATAAATGACTCAATATTATTAAAATGATAATTAGTCCCACATTTTTCTATGTATTCTGCACAATCCCACTGAAAATCATAGTGGATTTTCAAAGAACCAAAGTGACAATTTGATTTTAAAATTTATATGAAAATTCTAAGGACCTGCAAACATAAGGGATAATTTAAATGTCCTACCTAAATTTACTATATGATGAACTATAGATCTAAATATGAGATCTAAAACTATTTAAAATTCTAAAGAAAACGTGGGAGACACATTAATGATGTTGGTGAGGCAAAAATTTCACAAAAATATTAACTATAAAACAAAATATTTACATATTTGCTACCATCATCACTGGTGGTACACCCTTGTAATCCCAGCATTCTGAGAGGTCAAGACAGGAGGGTCACACACTTGAGCATAGCCTGTTAGGCACCTTAGTGACATAGCAAGACCCTGTCAGTCAGTAAATAAATGACTCCATGTGGATATATTTCAGTGTGAAAGCCCTGGATTCTATCCCTAGTACTGAAAAAAGAATTTTTTAACTTTTGTTCTTCAAGAAGACATTGGTAAAGAAAATGAAACTCAAAGCCACAGATTGGAAGAAAATATAAACACAGATCCAATCAGGAATGGTAGGACACTCTTGTAAACCTAGCACTCTGGGAAGCTGAGGCAAGGTTAGGGTTAAGGCCACTTACTGACTTAACAAGATCCTGTCTTAAAAATAAAATTTTTAAAAGGTCTAGGATATAGCACAGTGTAAAGGTTCCCAGTATCATATATACATATGAACATCTACACATATATAATAGGACTAGTATCTAGATTGTAAAAAGAGTCTCATAGAAGAAAACTTCCCAACTCTAGGAAAAGAAATTAACATTGACGTATGGTAGGCAAATAAAACACCAACCAAATAATCTTGACCAGAAAAGAGCCTCTCCCCAACACATCATAATAAAAATCATAGGCATTAATCACACAGACAGAGTGCTAAGATCTGCAAGAAAAACAGAAAGTAACCTACGGGGCCGGAGGAATGGCTCAGAGGTTAAAGCACTTGCCTAGAAAGCACCAAATCAAGCACTAAGTACCTGAGTCCAACCCACAGCACTGCATAAGCCGAGCGTGGTGGTACATGCCTACAATCCCAGCACTCAGGAAGCTGAGATAGTAGAACTGCAGCGAGTCCAAGGCCAGCCTGGGTCTCATAGTGAGATCAGGACCAGCCTGGGATATAGAGCAAGACCCTGTCTCAAGAAAAAAAGAAAGAAAGAAAAAGAGCAAGCAAGCAAGCAAGCAAAACCTACAATACAAACTCATCAGAATAACTGCAGATTTTTCAGCACAAACCTCGAAGGCCGGGAAGACAAGAAGCAAAATCACTCAAGCTCTAAAAGAAACCAAGTTCCAAGTCAGACTGTCCCACCCAGAAAACCTGTCTTTCAAAACTGAAGGAGAAGTTAAAATTTCTTATAATAAAGAAAACTGAAGAAATTCATGACCATTAATTAAATGCTGGAGAAAACACTTAAAGGAAAGTTAGGCAGAGGTAGAAAGACTAACAACATAGGAAAAAAAAAAAAACAGAGAAAATGAAACAACAAAAAGAGGAAGACAATCTAACAAGAGTGAAAACAACACAGAAACAACATGATGATGACAGGATATAGCAATTATACCCCCATAATAATGCTCAACATTAATGGTCTCAACTCTTGTATCAACAGACACAGATTGGAAAGCTAGGGGAATAGTCGAGTGGTTAAAGTGTTTGCCTAGCAAACTCAAGGCCCTGGGCTCAATTCTGTAGCACCACCTGAACTGGATGTGGGGGCACATGCCTGTAATCCCAGCACCAGGGGGCTGATGTTGGAAGATTGCCACATGTTCAAGACCAGCCTGGGTTACATAGTGAGTTCAGGAGTAGCTGCACTACAGAGTGAGAACCTGTCTCAAAAATTAAATAAATAAGTAAATAAAACTTAAAAGACACAGGTCAAAGCTGGGGGTATGGCTTAATAATTAGAGACTTTGACTAGGAAGCACAAGGCCCCAGATTCAATCTCCTAGCATCACATTGTGGCATACACCTGTAATCCCAGCACTTGAGAGGCTGAGGCAGAAGGACTCCTGTGAGTTCTAGGTCAGCCTGGGCTACATCATGAATTCATGACCAGCTTGAAGTACAGAGTGAGACTCTGTCTTGAAAAAAACCCAAAAGAGTCAGATTGGCAGATGGGATCAAAAACCAAAACCAAAATTTTTTTCCCTGCAGCAGACACACTTTACCCATAAAGAAGCACATAGGCTGAAAATAAAAGAATAGAAATCAATACTTCCTGCAACTGAGACCAGAAAACATGTAGAATTAGCTATATTCCTCTGAGGCATAGTTGATTTTAAACCAAAATACATCAAAAGAGGCAAAAATGGACACTCTGTACTGGCTTAAGGAACAACCAAGAGGAAGAAGTGACAACTGCCAACATATATGCACCCTATATCAACGCCCACAATTCTGTAAAACAAAAACCACTGAACATGGAAAGACAAACGGGCCCCAGCACAATTATAGTAGGGAACTTTAGGACCCCAGGTCAATTAAAAAAAAGTCAAGAACTACTGGAACAATAGGACTTAACTGATATTGAAGGAGTGGTCCTACCAGCAATAAAATATACTTTTTTTTTCTCAGCAGCACGTGCAACTTTCGTCAAAATAGACCATTTCTTAAGACACAAGGCATACTTAAAGAAACACAAAGTAACTGAAATAATTCCTTGTATACTTTCAGATCACAGCAGAAAAAAGTAGAAATCAATAGCAAGAGAAACCACATAAATTATATAAATTCATGAAGACTAAAAAAATTATCAAACAATGAGTCACAGAAGAAATTGGAAGAAATCAAAAATAAAAACCCTAGAGCCAAAAAATAATGGAAGCATATTGTATCATAATCTATGGGACACAATGAAAGCATTAGCAAGAGGAAATATATTTATACATATGAATTCACATATTTAAAAAGCAGAGCAATTGCACATATACAATTCAATGATGCACTTCGAGGGCCTACAGAATCAAGAACAACCTAAATCCAAAGAAATTATAAGGATAAGATCAGAAATCGATGAAACTGAAACCAAAAAAATCAACACAAAAGATCAATGAATTAGAGTTGGTTTTTCAAAAGAATAAATAAGATTGATAAATTTCTGACCAATTTAACCAAAAGAAGGAAAGGACTAGTCCATACCAATGCAATCAGAAATGAAAAATGAAATCACAACAGACAGTTATAGTAGGGAACTTCAGTATTCCACTATCATGGGCAAACAGGTCAACCAGAACCACTCCACGGAAAAACTAAACCTAACAAATATCTACAGAGTCCTCCACCCAACATCAACAGAATACATTTTTTCTCAGGAGCACATGGAACTTTTTCTAAAATAGACTATACTATAGGCCATAAGGCATGTATAAATAAGTACAAAGAAGTTGAAACAATTATTTTCTTATTTTCAGGTTATAACAGAATAAAACTGGAAATCAAGAGCAAAAGAATTTATGTAAACTATTCAAATATGTGGAGACTAACTTACTATTGAACAAACAATGGGTCACAGAAGAAGTCAAGGAAAAACATCAAAAACGTCCTAGAGCTAAATGATGAAGGAGACCCTTCATACCAGAACATGGGGAACACACTGGAAGCAGTCTTAAGACAGAATTTCATAGCTATAAATACTCACACTAAAAACCCAGAGCAATCACAAATAACCAAGTTAATGACGCAACTCAAGATCCCAGAGAAGCGAGAACAACCTAATCAACGAGCAGTAGAAGAAATTATAAAGATCGGAGCAGACATCAATGAAAACTGAAGCTAAATAAGCACCACAAAACTAATAAATCATAGAGCTGGTTCTTCAAAAGAATAAGGATGGATAAACCCCTAGCTAAAGCAATCAAAATTCCCAAGTGCTGGATTACAGGCGTGCACCATCGTGCCTGGCCCTTTAGATTTATTCTGCAACACAAAGAATGATGTACAATTAAGTCTCAAGTCTGAGACGGATACGAAAGTATATCAAGAAGCAAAGAAATAGTTAAGATTAGAAGAGACACTTCAGAAGCGTTCGCAAGTTCTTGCCAGTGTGAATATGAGTCGGCATATGAAACTCAATGACTTAATCTCTAACATTAGATACGATCCAAGAAAAGTTTCAAAGAGTAATTGGGAGATATTCTATAAAAGTTCGCTCCATGTACTGCTTCGAATTTTTATAAAAAAACAAAATATTGTCATTCCAAAAACAGAACTGGAAGTGAAACACAACACTCTTAGACATGTTAGCTCTTGGAACCATTTATATGGTTCTGGTTGTTAGCCATCAATAATACAAAATAAAATAATGAAATAAGACAATAAGCAGACAAACCGGAAAGATGGAAAAGATTAAGGAATAAAGACAGGGCTGAAAATTATGAAATAATAAAGATACACATAGGTAATTACAGACTCATTCAACACGCGTGGCCTACAGAAATCCTGTGAAGAAGGAACACTACACAGTATTAACCTGAGTTAACAAATAAGAAAGCTAGAGCTGGGAGAAGCTAAATTAACAAAATTACTCAAGCATCAAATAAGAGAAGCATATCTTCCACCACAGAACTCTTTTGACAATAATACTCACCTTCTGGGACTTGGTGTCAGGGACTCTTTATTCATCCTTCTCAACAAAATAACACTAAAAGAAGTGCAGGAAGACAGAACCAAATAGGGCTAACCGAATTGATGAAAAGATTAACCATAAACCCCCTAACTGAATCAAGCAGAAATGAAAATAGGGCAGAAAGCAAGGCTAATCTAATACAACTCCTGAATCGGGTACCAAAGAATAAAGGACAGACGGTATTAACACAGAAGAGAGTCAAACAAAACTGAGTTGCATAGAGTTACATGGAGCTCACGATCGATATGCAAACGGTACAGCAGATGCTTTAGGAAGCTACACGTCAATTGCAAGTGTTCAAAATCAGCCTGAATTTTCTCTTTTCAAAGATTTTAAGAAGCTATAATGCGTTCATTGAAATGCTGAAATATGTGATTCTTTGTAAATGGATAGCTTTGGGGAACGTCACAGAGATATTTGAAATCAGTTGGTTTTGGAACAAAATCAGTGAAATCAGAAAACAATAATGTTAGAAAACGTATGGTTCTGAGACTTGTATTACTGTGTGACCAGCAGTTGATTTGAAGGGAAACAGGGTGCTATGGTTTGGATCTGGAATGCCCCCTAAAAGCCTCATGTGTTTGGATGTAGTGGGATACTTATGAAGCTATGTGCGGTTAAGAGCTGCAGCCTGGTCAGAGGGGCAGAATGCTGGCACTTGACCCAGGCGGGGCGCTCCTGGGACAGGACCTGCGAGGCAGCTCCACCCTTTCTCACTCACTAGGCTTTTTGTCCACCATGCCACCATGAGGTTTCAACAATTAGACCTCTGCCATGTGCTTCCACTGTTGCCAGCCGCCCATGAACGGGTTGTGTGAGGCCTTCTGAAACCGTGAGCTAAATCTTTCATCCATTCAGGTGTGGATGTGAGGTATTCTGTCCCAGCCACAGTACAGGGAACTAAGAAACAGGGCAAAAGCCAGACTGCTCTTCAAGAGGACCTGATTGGGATTGTGGTCCCATTTTTTTACCCAATCGCCCTCCCAAAGCAACCCAATTGCTAGGTGGAATTTTTGGAAGGGGCGGGTGTTTCATGATTCCCTTCACTGGAGTGAATAATTGAAAATGGAGACTGATATGTTGGTGCTTCTTTGAAGGATGTAATTAGGTAATATCATGCAAGAAGGAAACTGTCATAAAGCTAATAAAATGCAAATGAGAAGGAATCACAGCGCTGCTCATCTGTGTCATCTCATTTGCAGAATTTAAGATGAAACAATAGAGATTAACCAAGAAGTTACATACGTTCATGGGAACAGCCGCAGAGTCCTGACCTCTGGCCATCAACCAAAGGGGAACGCTGGCCACTGAAAGTCCGTCTCTACTGTACTTGCATCTAAAATAAAGAGGACAAAGGACGAAAAATAATATGCGGAGGGGAGTAGAGGCAATATGTCAATTGTATCAACAGTTTGCAAACTTTCCTAACTGATGAGCTGTTTGAGAACATCTTATGTTCTATTTACACCTGGATTCTCCTGTCCACAAAGATGTGAAAAAATATTTTTATTGTCCTCTTAGAAGTTATCTGAATTAAGAATTAAGAATTGAATAGATATTAAAATCAGTGATGAGTATATCTGGCATAATTTGTCCAAACGCTTTGAAATACTTTTGTGTCTTTCCTATCTGTCTCTTGCGATCTTGAATTTGTGACTTCGATGTTGCCACCCCCCTGCCCCCGCACTTTGAGTCTGGTGAACAAGCAAATCTTGGTTCATCTTATCCATGTTACTCATGATTGTGTAGATTTCATTACTTTTATGTATGCGTCTCATTTCAAGATTGGATATCCATGTTTAACCTTCAACAAACACACAAGCCACACTACCCTAAAATTCCCAATGCCTGCAATTGCTTTGGGTTCTTCTCCTGATCTTTTCACATTGTAGAAAACTTACTTTTGAGGCATAGAAGCAAGAAAGGCATCGTTCCTGCCAGGCAGACACTCATGAGGATACAGCCTGCCTCCTGCTGGCTTTTAGTAGTCGTCTGCACTTCTCAGACTTCTCTGGTGCTGAATAATGGGCATTTGGGCCCAATCTTTAATGACTGGGTCTTTTTTCACTTAGTAGACTCATGTAAAGGAAATGGGGAAAAGCGTCATTTACCAGAAATAGTGAAATAGCTTGTCTTTGGCAATGTGATTACACACGAAGAATGCAAGTGTGGGTCCTCCACAGCAATGCCACCAAGTCCGCAGAGTTGAGCCGGTGGAGCCTGTCTCTACGCCGCTTCTTTAAGGTCATACAAACACAACGGAGTGTCACTCTTCTTCTACTTACTGGTTTCCCTTTCTATTCATGATACTGGTAGTTCTATGCAGGAAGTACAGAAAAAATGGCTTCTGAAAAATTACTACTCTTGTAAGTTAATTTGGCCTTGGAGGTCTATTGGCCAGCAAAGATCAGGTGAACCTAAGCATTAATCATGAGCCTTTTGGTTTTCTTAAAGTTCTGACCACTGACAGAATCGTACAATTAATCTTGCTTCTAGAATCTACCATCTGGCAGTATTTATGTATCCTGGGATCTTACTTCAACGGGTGCAGTATTCCCTGAGGGTGGCTATCAGTCTTACTCTGAATTGAGCACATGCACACGAAAGCAAAATTATTCCATGACTAAGAAGCTACTGAACAGAGCTTTTTGGACAGGGATTTTAGATTAAAGCACAGCAACCAGCCACTTTGTCTGACATGAGCCTGGGAAACACCATGTCACGGCATTCAACATAACATGTACTACAAGTGCACTCACCTGTTTTGGGGGTAGTGCCGTCACACCTCGGGAGCAGCTCTTTGTGGCAATTAACTTGAACACTAACTGATATTTGCTTAGGACAAAGAAAACCATCATCACTAGATGTGCGCACATCAAACTCAGTAACAAGCGAAGGTTCTCCAAAGATCAGTGAGCTTACTGAGGTGCAGCCTTGCCATGGGAATGCGCACACTATAATAAACCATCTGGGTGCTCACTCAACGAGTTTAAGACAAGGGAAAATTTTAAAAGGTAAATGAAGACTTTGTAACTTACTTTTTAGAAATTATCCTTGGCTACAGAGATCTGTAACAAGGATGGCATCAGTCCTAGATTCAACAGGTCTCTGAGTGGACAGCTTTCCAGGATTATGGACTTGCTGTGGAAGGCTGCTGTGGCCTCTGTGCGAGGCTGTGGTCACGGGACGCTGGGATCCAGGTGCTCAGGTTCCTTTGCTGCCTGCTGACAAAACCAAAACAGGCCATTTATCTTGGCAGAAAGGAAAATCTATTTATTCAAAGCTAGCTCTGAGAACACGAAGAGGTCTCATCCCCCAAATCATTATCTCACCATGTACAGATATGTTAGGGTCGTAATAGCAAGGAACATCAGTAGATCTAGAGTTTTGGGGAGCTGCACCTTCTAAAAAATGTCCTGCATTTAAGTTTTTGATCAATAGTCATGGCAAAATAAGAAATTTGCTTGTTCTTTGTCCCCAGTTCTTCCCACAAGCTCCTAAAATCTTTGGAATTTTCTGAGTGGTAGGAGAGTTTTTCTTACTGATAATGAGCCTATTTCTGCTCCTCTTGACTTCGTGCTGATGAGATAATTTGGGCTGGGGTCCCTAGTCAGCCACAGAATGGTCACAAGAAAGACCAAGCAATTAGAGGTTTGGAACTTTCAGTGCCACTATTAAGCTTCAGGAAAACGGAGGTAGAGCTGAATACCAAGCTTTATATAAAGCTTTTTTAATCTAACTTTTATTTTTGATATTGCAGGTTGAACCCAAGGCCTTCACATTGAGCTACATCCCCAGCCGTTTTTTGTTTTGCACCAGGTCTGGATAACTCACTAAATTGTCAAGGACTGAGCTCAAACTTAGGATCTTCTTGCCTCAGCTTCCCCGAGCGTCGGGAGCCCTGTCTTGCTCGGTTTGTAAGTACCCTTGAAGAATGAGATGCGATGAACACATAAAAACCTGGAAGAGTGACAACCAGGGAGAATGTGAAAGCCCGTCACACTCCCTCCACACACATCCCACGCGTCCCTTCCATGTCATTGTTCCTGAATTGGATCTAAACCTGTATCTGGCAATACTAGTGTTTCCCTGAGTTCTGTAATAATTCTAGCAAAATTCTGATACAGTTGTGAGAGCCCCTGATTTACAGTCAGTCAGGAGCATGAGAGGTCCAGACATGAGCCTGGCATCTGTGGGAATGAGCCTGTAACTTTTGGGATGTGATGCCAACTCCAGGTAGACAGTGTTGGAATTACAGGATGCCCAGTCTATGTCAGAGAACTGATTGCTTTAGGAAAACTCTCCTATATCTTGTGTTTTGTGTGAGTGTGGAGGAATGGTGCATGTTTTTGGAATGGTGTGCTTACAAAGTTTTACAATCAGAAAAAAATGCTAAACATGAGTTTTTTTCAGCTGTACTATCACATAAGTAAGTAGTACTTGTTGTTTTGGCCCATGGTTATAGGACAAATTATTCTTTGGAGCCGTGATATCATCCTAGATACAAACTTCCTGAGTGATTCTCCCAAATGAAATGAAGGATATTATATCAGATTTACTTAAACATATTTTTTCTATTTTTTCCTCCATGCTATTTTTATAGTGAGGTTTCCACCCCCATTATATCCCTAGAGGGAATCTGTGATACCAGCAATATTCATTCTAAATATTTGGGTCAGAATACTTAAACAGAAAGGACAGTTTTGATGAAAATAGATGTATGAAAAGAGACACTAAGAGTAATTAACTGCTTCGCATTAATTTGACAGTAAATTATCTGGAAGTAGGTCTCTCAAAATTTGCTGTCAGTGAGCTTTGTATGACTTTATGTTAACCCAGCTTCTCAGAGAAAACAACTGAATGAGGGAAAACATACAAGAAAGGTACATACAAAACTCAGTGATGAAGTTCTTCCTTCTCATCTTATCAACAGAATTCATAGAAACAAGGTTTGTTTTTGTCTGTTTGCCTTTTGGTGGGGGTAGGGGGGACTTGATTTATGTAAACTGACCACAGAAGAATTACCGCAAGACAGACCTGACCACATCTCTGATTCTCAGAGGGAAAAGTGTGTGTAGGAGAAAAAAGTGGGTCTAGGAGCTCAGCCCAGGACTGACCAACACCAAATGAGCAGATCGTCTGCAGAGGACACGTTTCTATAGAAAGCACTCCAACTCAGGAGTTAGATAGGACTGGGCGTGAAAGCCAGCTTGTCTCCACTAGAAATGCATTAATCGTATAAAAACTAGCGGAAACCTTGGCTGTAGTCAGCCTCTGGCTGTGCTGGCCTGCACTAGCACACCGCATCTCCCGCAGCCTCGTCTAAGGTTGTTGTCTGTTAGGAAAGACAGCTCCAGTCTGTTTCTGGAGACTCAGAGGTGCCCTTAAAAACATATCTGGAGTTTGCAAGGAGCTGGAATAGATAGAAAAATCATTCTGCTGGGTTGGGGGGGCTGTTTATTTCTCTAAGAGGTACCCCACATTATATTCACCCCTATTTACATCAAGACCTAGTCCCTCTCTCTCTTTCCACATATATATATATATATATATATATATATATATATACACAAACACATACATGTACATGTTACATATAGCTACTATCTATATTTAGTATGAATATGCTACTACAGTAATATAGATACTATATATAAAATAAAATACGTACAATTTGTACCTGTAAGCTATTGCTCACAGCTGGGTTACATTTATCACTTTCTGTGGAACAGAAAAGACTAGAACTGCTATGGAATATGGTACATACTATTTCTCTGAAGATTAGGTTCCCAAGGAGCTAATTTAACGGAAAAAATGTTTGTTAAAAGATCATAAAAACACTCCACCACCACAGCAACTGCCAAAGGAAAACTGCTAAATCTGACAGGAACGGTAGGACTGTGCTCCCTGAACATGCACCGGCAGGCATTAAGTTGGCAGCCCGTGGCTTGACAACGAAGTAAAAGCCAAAACAATTTTTAAAAGAGGACAATAATTTTCAAAATTAGAGAAATCTGGCCCACTCAGCAAAGGATAGGCTTTCTTTCTTTGTAGTTATATACGTTATAGACATCGCTATATTAAAACAAAGGACACACTTTTCCTCGTAAAATAACTCTTAGTCATGAGTAAATTTTAAATTATATTCATCCTGTTCTGTGTAAGAAAACAGTGACATGTCCAAAGTTGCTTTAGAGGGTTATTCAGAAAAAAATCAAAATGTAAAATACTCTGGAACATGAAGAAATAATCTCCAAATATATGGAAAATTAATTTATGTTGACCAGCTGATTTCAAGATAACAGAGGCACTCTATCTTTGATCAGCTCTACCAATGAATAGCACAAGGTTTTTTGTGGACTATTTCTCTCCTAAAAATATAAAAGCCATTAGTCAGACTTGGCCTGCAATGCCGAACTCTATTCAGGTGCAAACTGTATTTCTTTGTGTCAGTTTCCTGACCGAGCCCGCTCAGTCGAGAGGGGGCGTGCGGATTGAGGAATACTGGACTCTTGCAGGGGACGCTGCAGAAGCCGCTTTATTACCTACATCGTCCCTGTTATACCCTCCTTGCCTTCCCGCTAGTTAACAGTCACGTGTTTCACACCTGATCCAAATTTCAAACGGAAAACAAGCAAAACATCACGTGACTTAAATTTGGTAAACAAGCAACACCTGACTTCAAGCAGTGAACAAGCAAAACAACACGTGACCTAAAGGAACCTGGCCAAGGTCAGCAATGCTGAGGCTCTTGGGCCCTGAGGCCCAACAGTCTCCATTCCTTGGTTTTTCCTGTGATCTTGCCAGGTTCACTGTCAATCTCTTATCTGCAGCACACGGAGAACTTGGGAAGTATCCCTCACAACCCTTGGGTAATACTGTTTATAGGAAATTAGAAAAAAATAGATATAACTGCCAAGTATGGGAGCTGGATGGGCTACAGATTCCTAACTCAAGAATTTTACTTTAGGAGTGCAGAAATCAAGTTCCAGTAGCTTGTTCAAAGTAAGTGGCTGGTGAACCCACAGCCCAGAATCTGGGCCCTGTGGCTCCAGTCCTATCCATCACAGGGGGCCAATGATGAGGTGCCTGTGGCAACTTGGGGACACACTCAAAAGTGCCCAGAACCCATGAGCCAGTTGAAAATATCATTATTCCGATTTTATTGAAAGCTACTATTCAGATATGATCTTCATCAATTAGGTACTCCAAACACGCTTAAAACTATATAGCTTACACTGACAAGTTGTATTTTTATTGAAGGAAAAGTGAGAGAAATAGGAAAATATTTAAACACGTGCCTGAGAGAAATAGGCAAACATTTAAACACATGCCAATTGTTAGTGGGCTGTTTCTCACACCGTGCTCACAGGCCCAGGTCCTCGGGCAATGAAAGACGGTGGGGGCGAGGGATGTGAGGATCCCACCCATGGCACAGCTATCCCTATTGTATGTTAGAGTTCTGCATGAGTTTTGTTTCTTTTTTTTTTTCTTCACTAAAAGAATTCATTGAGAGAAATGGTGTTTGGAGGATCACTTTGTAATAGCCAAAGCACTGGACCCAGTTTCTGAGCTGGAATTCTCTGCCCCAGTCACCAGGACCACAGGCTGGTGCCCCAAAGCTTTGCTTTTAGCTACTCACATTCTGGCCTTCCTCCACTCAGGGAGTCTCAGAGAATTTTGCTGCCTCGTTGGAAATGAAAGTTTGGTTTACGAGAGGCTGCCAGTAGACATCTCCTACTCAGTGGAAGAGCAAGCCCGCTTCACATCATCAGGTCCCAAGATTCCTAGCGGTCTTCTAAGGAATCAGTAGTCAGTGCCTTTTAAACAATATGAATCCGCACATACCAATGGCCAATCCGGCTTCTGCAAATGTTGCCTTTACAGGAGCAGCCCAAAACATGACATTTAATAATATTCTATGAAGATTTACATAGCCTATTATTAAACATTTTAGTGTAGTAAGATATACAGAACATAAAAGGTATCATTTTATTAGTTATAATCACTTTTAATTGTACAATTTAGTGTTACTGAATACACTCATGGTATTACACAACTGTCACCACTACTTACTTCTAGAGTTTTTTCGTTATCACAAACAGAAATCTTTATTCATTCAGCAGTAATTCTCCTCTTCCCCCTTTTCTTGCGTCCTGATCCCCTTTCTTACTTTTTACCTGTGAGAATTACATTTTTTCTTTGTTATCTGGTTATTTTACCAAACTTAATGTTTTTGAGGTTTACCCGTGTTGTAGAAGCAGAATTTTGTTCATTTTTAAGGCTGAATATTTCACATATTTCACCATTTAGTTATCCATTTGTCAGTTGATGGATGGGAGTTATTTCCACCTTTTGGTTATTGTGAATCATATTGCTGTGAACACTGGCATACAAGTATAGGTTTGCGTCTGTTTTCATAACCCGGAGGTATGTCTCAGATTGCTGGTATTCTGTGTTTAACTTTTCCAGGAAGTAGCAAACTGCTTCCCACTTGCCTGCATCATTCTGTATCCTCATAGGTAATGTCCCAGGGTTCTGATTTTTCTACAATCTTTCCAACACTTGCTATTTTCTCCTGTTGGTTATTTATTTTTTGTCTTTTTAATAATAGTGACCCTATCTGAATATTGTGGCTTTAATCTGCATTTCTCAGTGGTTAATGATGCCTAGCATTTTTCATGTGCTTATTGACCATTTGTATGTCTTCTTGAGAAAGCCATCTACTCAAATCTTTGCCCATATTTTGAACTGAGTGGTTTACTTATTTATTTATTTATTTTGGGTTTTTGGTCTTGAGCTATAAGAGTTTGTTACACATTGCTGGTATTAATCCATGTCCTAGTCCATTCACACTGCCCTAATAAAATACCACCAGCTTGTGGCTTACAAGGAGTAAGAATCTATTTTTACAGTTCTGGAGCTTGAAAAATTCAAGACCAACACAACCACAGATTTAGCGCTTAGGCAGGGCCTGCTGGGTCGTCTTGCTGTGTACTGTAGAAGTAAATAAAAACTGGTGCTTGGTATGCTTTTATCAGAGCCTATTTCTACTCATGAAGGCTCTACCTTTATGATCTAGTCACCTTTGGAAGGTTTCATCTTTTAATACCAGACTTTGTTAGAATTGCAACATGTGGGGGCCGGAGGAACAGCACAGTGGGTAAAGTGCTTGCGTAGCAAGCTCCAGGCCCTGAGTTTGATCACCCAGCACCGTATCAGCCGGGTGTGGTCCCAGCACTCGGGAGGCTGAGGCAGGAGGACTGCCTGTGTCTTAGTCACTTCCTCGTTGCGGTGACTCAGTACCCGACACCCACGAATTTAGGAAAGGTTTATGTTAGCTGACAGCTTCAGATGGGCACAATTCATTCAGGGGTGACCGGCAGCAATAGAAGTACATGGTGGAGAGAGAGAGGTGGAGGCAGCTTCCCCCGACAAACAGGAAGGCCTGCTGAGGCTAGTTGAATCTAGTCCCCCGCCCTCCAGGAAGGCAGGTGCGGCTCATGTATCCTTTCAGGTCTCCGCCCAGTAACCCCTCCCTCCTGCATCCAGGTGTGGCCACTACACACCGTTAATCCTAACTTAACTGCAATCCACCCCTCCAGACCAGACCCCCATCCAGCAACATCACATGGTTCCATTAAAATACATGAGACTTTTGGGGGACACGCCAGATCCTAACCACAACACCATGAGTCCAAGACTGGCTTGGGCTCCATAGTAAGTTCAGGCCACAGAGTGGGACCCTGTCTTAAAAAAGAAAACCAAAATAACTGTGACTTATGATTGGAGGAGTTACAAACATTCAGACCACAGCAGCCTCTTCACAGCTTCTCTTTTTGTTGGGTGTAGCTGTGCTCTGCATGTAGAGTCCTTGGATGCACAGTTTTTCTATCATGACCGTGTCTTTGGTGTCATGTCTAATCATCTATTTCCAAATCCAATATTATAAAATCCTGCCCTGTGCTTTCCTCTAAGAGTTTTGTGATTTTTAGTTCTTATACTAGGTATTTGATCCACTTTGAGTTAATACTTGTATATGCTACACATTAAGGGTCCAATACCCTTCTATAGCATGTGTAAACACAGCTTTCCTGACATCGTTTACTAGAAAGACCCGCCTTTCCTTCTTAAATGGCCTTGGCGTCCTTGCTGGAAAGCACTTCGTCGTCTGGAGAGATTTCCGTCCTGGTCTTGCGTTGCTTTCTGTATCCGTCCTTGTCTTGGGACCAATGGGCCTCCATTAATGTAATCTTATAATACTTTTTGAAGAGAAGAAGTGTGAGCCATCTTTTTAAAGATGGTTTCGGATACTTGGGATTCTTTTCAATTCCAGTGAGTGCTGGAGTGAATTCTTCTGTTGCTGCAAACCCAACTGTGACTTTGACGGATGCTGCTGATTCTCCACGTCCCCTGAGTGACGCCGTCTTCATTCGCCTCCGTCTGGGTTTGCTCTTCTTTTTTCTAGTCTCCTATGATATGCAGTTACGGCATTGATCTCTGTTTCCTTTTTAATATGTGCACTTAACTGCAGAAATCCCTCTCTTAGTGCTAGTTTTGCTGTGTCTCAGAAATTTTCGTATGTTCTGCTTTTAGTTTTACCCTTCTCATGCATTTTGGAATTCCCTCTGAGATTATTTTTTCACTTGCTGGTTATTTAGGAGTGTGTTATTATTGTCTGCTTATCTGAGACATCGAGAGTGGCTCGACCTGGGGCCATGCAGTCAGGGCTCTACTGACCGCTGAATTTAAAACAGCAATAAAACTGGTAGATAGCGGTATGTTTTCTATTACTATCATGTGTGAGAAATTCTAAACAATGTCAGTGGTAAAATACTCCTGCTTGGGGCTGGAGGAATGGCTCAGCGATTAAAGCACTTGCCTAGCAAGCGCTAAGTCAAGCGCTAAGCACCCGAGTTCGATTCCCCAGCACCATATAAGCCGGGCGTGGTGATGCACACCCGTAATCCCAGCACACAGAAGCCTGAGGCCTTCCACAGTGACTTCAGGACCAGCCTCAGCTAGACTGAGACCCTGTCTCAAAAAATTCTCCTTCTTGAAAATAAAGAACATTTGTGGTTTAATAATCTAAATAACTGTGGTAGTTGCTATTGAGTTTTAGAAAACATACATTGAGGGCTGGAGGAATAACTCAGTGGTTAAAGTGCTTGACTAGCAAGTGCTAAGTAACTTAGTTAGATTTCCCAGAACCACATAAGCTGTGTATGGTGGTACATGCCTGTAATCCTAGCACTCAGGAGGATGAGGCAGGAGGATTCCCGTGTGTTTGAGGCCAGTCTGGGATATGTAATGAGCTCAGAACTGGCCTGGACTACACAGCGAGACCCTGTCTCAAAAAAAAAAAAAAAACATATTGAACTTCAGTCGGCATTTCTGTTACTCATCTTTCAATAGCCACTGTGTCCTACCTAACTGTTAAATTAAAGAACTTCAGGTAAGCATCCAGGTTCTCCTGGGAAGGAAGGGCCCAAGTTATGTCAACTCGTTTGGCTTTACAATAAGGGTGCCAGCGTTGTTTATTTTGAGTTTATAGTCTGTACTCAGGAATCTATAAAACCACAGGGATTCAAGGTGCACGCTGCACCTCAGGGGAGCTTGAAAATACCTTCCATAACTTCAAACGGTTTGGGGGTGTCCTCCAAGGGTTCATGGGTAGGTATTTAATCTCACTGGGCAGTATTAAGAGAATAAAAACTTAATCTGATTACAGCACTTAGAAAGGGTCTGTGGAAGGTGACCAGGGTGGAATGTCACGAGTGAGTACTAAGGGTGTTGGAAGAAAAGAAAGCGACCCGAGGACACGTGTGCACACTCCCTGTCTCTTGCTAGGGGAGCTCTGTGCTACCTCGGGACTATCACCACGTGTCATGAAACAGTGAGCTAAATAAACCTCTTTTCTTTGTAAATTTAGCCAGCTACAGGTATTTTTTATTATCAACCAAACTCATACAACCTCAAATTTCAAATGTTATTGTTTTCACCCAAAACAATAAAAATAAATTCAGTGAAAAGGGATAGATTTAAAAACCACTGCACTAAAGAAACAATAACATGGTATTTAAAAAATTTTTGTTACATGGTATTTTTTTAAATCTCTGACTTTTTTCTGTGTATCTATTATGTGTTCATGTGGAAGTGACTCTGCAATGTAAAATAAATGACAAGCACCTGCCACTACAGCCTCTTCCCTTAAGGTTGAACAAGCACAATTGATCTAAACTACTAGCTTGCACACTTGGTCTTTACTGATATGTTACCTTTACATTTCTGCTATGTAAGAAAGTTACAGTGTATACTCAACGCATTCCATAATTTCTAGCTGATTTTTATATCTTTAGGGCCTTGATTTATGAATATATGTCATACTTTTAAAGTAAATAAGCTTTTACATGTAGTGATGTTGATAAAGTGCATATAGCAGCATGTTTTCTTTGCTCCTTTTATATCTGTTACTAGCGATTTTTATTCCTTCAGAAAAGGGCGGCTGAGTTGTCATGCATTTTGTCCTATTTAAATATCTCTAAATTTAAAAAACTCTGTGAGTGCCACTGACATGAAGAGGTCAGAAGAAGTAAGCTCTTTTAGACTAGACACTGCTAACTAATTTCTAGAATTTGTTAAAATCGTTTTCTGCCTATGCCTTCTGCCATTGATATCTTCCACTGTTCCAGTTCCTTTTCCAGGTGTCACGCTAATTGGAGAAAAAAATAAGCTAAAGAGAGTTGTAAAGTTTGGATCTGAAATGTGTCTCACAAAGTCCATGTGTTAAAAAGGTTTGGTCCCTCACCCACGGAGTTACTAGGAGTAGTGAAACTTTTAGAGGTGAGGTTTACTGGGGGGACCTTGAGTTATTGGGAATATTTCTTTAAAAGAGATTGTAGGACCGTGGTCCCTTCCCTTTTTCTCTTTTTTTGATTTCTTGGCCATGAAGTGAACAGTTTTGCTTCATTAAATGCCCCCCCGCCCCCGCCCAGACGTGCCACCACGGGCCAAGGCCACGAGGCCAGCTGATGATGGACTGAAATCACTGAAACTGTGAGCCAGGATGCAGCTCTTCTCTTCCTAGATCAGTTACTGCCAATGACAGAGAGCTGACGAAGACAGGGGGTTAAACGAAAAGCCATATGTGCTAATTAGAACGAATGAGGAAAACAGGGTAAGGCACGAAGAGAAGAGTCATCTTACCCCCTGAGACACACAATTGGTCTTTCATGTCCAGAAGATTCACATCTGTGAATTCAATCAACAAAGCATCAAAAACTGCAGTTTTCAAAAACTGTATTTCTACCAAACATGCTCAGATTTTTTCGTCAGTATTTCCTTAATACAATATTTGCATTGCATTTACACTGTATTAAGTATTGTTAAGTAATCTACTGAATTTTGGCAGAGGGTTCTGGAACCAGTCCACCAGCAAACACACACACACACACACACACACACACACACACACACACACACAAAGTTATAATTTTGCGATCTGACTTTTTCCACTAATGTAAATATTTTCTTATTTAATTACTTTAAATAGCCTTATGATTTTGAATGATATAGAACTAATTTAATAAATTTTATTGGATATTTGTCTCAATCTGTTTTCTCTATTATAAATATTGCTGTCATGGACATCCTTGTAAAACAGGCACATATATATATGTGTGTGTGTGTGTGTGTGTGTGTGTGTGTGTGTGTGTATATATATATATATATATATATATAATTCCTAAGATACAGTTCAAATTGATAAACCAAATTATACATCCATTTCTAAAGTCTTTTATTGTTACTACTAACTTGCTCTATAGAAAAGAAACGCCAATTTACACTTCCTGCAGCCACTTACAATAATGCTCCTTTCTCCATGGACTATTTTCTGAATTTCGACCTGAGAGGGGCTTTAATTTCATAAATGCTGAATGCGAATACCCAGCAGAACTGTAATGGTTGATATTAAGAGAAATGAATGAAGAATAATCGATGGGGCAGAGTTCTTGCCAAAGGAAAGAAGCAACGCGACGCAGTGCGCAGGAGCAAGGCTCAGTGCTGGAGAGGGCGGAGCGCTGCTGGAGTCAGGCGGGAGAAAGGCGGTGGCAGTAGAGGGCGGGGATTTTTCATTAATAGCCTCTAATTTCTCTCTGAACTGAGTAGCAAGACTTAGAAATGTGACTTATTCTAACTCCTGTGGTCGATGAGGGATCGAGCCAAGACTGGAGATCATTCCCTCCGACTGACTGAAACAATAAACTAGTTGCCTTAGAATTATGCTTCAAATTTTGCTTAGTATTGTCTCAGATAAATATGATCACTGGAAATACGCACATATTCAGAAAGTGGGCAGTGGCTCGCAAATATTTTTCTTCACAAAAATAATTTCAAAAATAATATTACATTCATATTTTTAAGAATAGCTAGAATTTATTATAATAATTTTAAAAGGCTGCAAAGGGTGTAATTTCCAGGGTTATCATACCTACCGTGTGTGTGTGTGCATGCGTGCGTGCGTGCATGCGCACACACGCTCCTGTGTCTAGGTGCCTATCAGAGCGACTCCCGTCCCCTGTCTAGTTTAATAAAAATGATTATGAAGCGCTTTAAATTTCTTAGTGGAATTTAAGGAATAATTTGCTTCCTTTGCTCATTTTGAAACTACATGGGGGCAATAAGGATGGCACAATGGGAAAAGCACTTGCATTGCAAGCGCAAGGCCCTGAGTTCGATTCCCCAGCACCACCTAAAACTGGATGTGGTGGTGCACACCTGTTATCCCAGCGCTCTGGAGGCTGAGGCAGGTGGACTGCTGTGAGTCCAAGGTCAGCCTGGGCTACAAAGTAAGTTCAGGACCAGTGTCTCAAAAAATAAAGACCCATTCTCAAAAAAAAAAAAAAAATCTACCTGAATATGCTTTTCTTTCAGAGTTGAAAATTTACATGATTTGAATTTTATATGAAGCTTGTATTTTATATTTTTATCTAAGTTTAATATATGTTGTACTCTGATAAATTAAAATCAGCTTTTGTTTCCTGTTGCATAAAGCTCTAAGTATGAAAAAGTTTCTTCTGGATGAATGAGGAATAAACCTATTAGTTGTGGAAAATCTTTGCCGGGTATTCTTCCAGCAGAGAAATAATATCAAAACTATGTAAAGAACTCCAAAATTTTAACACCAAAAATCCACAATGAATAAATGAGTAAATGAATTAAACAGATATGTATTAAAAGAAAGAGTACAAATGGCCAATAACCATATGAAAACAATGTTCAAAACCTTTAGCCACTAGGGACATTCAAATCAAAACACATTGAGATTCCTCCTTACCTCAGTCAGAATGGCTATCAGGAATGTTAAAAACAACAACAACAAAATGGATGCTGGTGAGGATATGAGGAAAGAGGAATCTCCTATCCCGTTGGTGGGAATGCACAGGGGACAGCCACTATAAATCGGCACTTAGCGTCCTCAAAAAACTAAAAACAGAGCTACCATTTGTCAGAATCCCAAAGAATTAAAGTCAGCATATTACAGTGGCACCAGCACACTCATATCTGTTGCAACCCAAACCATACATCCTCGCTATGAACACAGCCTCAAGGGCCATCAACGATTAAGTAAATAAAGAAAATGCGGTACATGTGCACAAATGGAATATTCAGCCATAACGAAGAAGGAAATCACATCATTTGCAGAAAAATGGATGGAATGGGAGACCATCAAGTTAAGTGTAATAAGCCAAACTCAGTCAAACATTGTATGTTTCCTTTCATATGTAGAATCTAATAAATAAATAAAATTGGACAACGTGAGATGACAAGAAAGTAGAAGGGAGACTTTTAGAAAAGAGGAAAGAGATCAAGGAGAGGTGAGGGAAGGAGTGTGGGTAACGAGGGAGGGTAAAGTCATCAAAGTATGTTTCATGTGCGTACGCACACACCAAATGAAACCACCTTTATCGGCGTACCTAAAATGAGCTAATGCAAAAACAAGTATTAAATAAAAAATTCTTCCAGATCAAGTTATTTCACAAACAATAACAGTATTCACTTAGGCAAAGCACTTTCAATTTTGAAAAATATTCCTTAATATAAAAAAGTTAAATTTCACTGGAAATGAGAATTTTAAAAAGAATGGTTTGTGTCCACAATGTTATCTATTTCTAGAATGACACAGGACTTAGCATCAATTCAAATATTTTTCATGACTTTTAATGTCATGCACCAGAACTCAAATAAATAAAACAGCTGGAAATTGAGAGTTTTGCTATACTATTGTCACTTATTTTTAAACTCCTTCTGAACAATATGCCAAAATCACAATCAAAAATATTAAAGAGTTAATATTTACGTTTTCTTGAGAGCAAAGAACTGGAAGTCACCTGACTTAAAATTTTATTTGTAGCCAATTCATTGTAATTATTTACTTTCTTATTTCCAGGGAAATACAAAAAGATTTTACCAAGATTTGTCAATTATTAATTATAAATGTTAGAGGTACTTGCTCTACATGACAGACTCAGAAAGGGTTCAGAAAATTAAATCAGTATTCACTTAAACTTTTAATGTAATACTTTTAATAGAATGAGTTTTATTTTATTATATGCTCTTATCAGATATATATATATATATATTTTGATACCCACCTCAATCAATTTGGAGGAAACATCCATGTACAACATAATTGGCAAAGCCAGCTCTCGTCATCAAATCCATTAGTCAAATCTTAAAAAGACTCATTTTTTATTTAAAAAAAACCTATTACTGTGCATCCCGTGGCCACCATCAACTACTGACTTTTATATTCATCTAGATAAGTAATTACATAAACATACAGAATTACAGAGATTTTTTTTCCAAGAATAAAGCAAGTCTTTGCTGCCCTCACTAGTCCTTTCTGGTGCTGCCCTTGCTTCAATTCTCCCAGGAAATAGAGGCTCTTGGTCAGAGAATAGAAGGTCACGTGGAAGAAGAATTGTGTCACTTCTGCTGCCTCTATGATATATCTGAACTTTTAACATTACATAGGTCGAAAATGGCACCATTTCTAGTAAGCAGCTTCTCCCATACCAGAACTATGTGGAATTCTGGGAAAGGCAGACAGACAAACCGAGGTGTCTTGAAATTGAATCTTTGTCTCAGTCAATATTGTAACTCATCACCTTGACACCCCACGGCAATAAATTAACTCATTTAGATTGTGGGTTGGTAAAATATGTTCCTCTCTCTGTAATACAGAAGGGTAAATGTAAAAGTGGGGGTAAGAAAAGAGAAACATCAGAAGGCCTTACGCCTGGAGGAATTTTCCTAGCTCATAGAAAGTCATTTCATGCAGTACTAAGGTTTGGCCTTGAAAGAAAAGAGGGCACCATGGTTTATGGTGGGCTAGAGGCAAACAGATTTGCAAAGTGCAGAATTAAGTGTATGAATACTTTGCAGCAACTGACTGATCAAGGCCTGGCAAAGACGATCTCAAACAGTGCCAGAAAATTGCTATCAACCAGATGGTTTCTGTGCTCAGCAAAAAGTCAAATATTACTTCGTTTTTCATTGATATTGATTTCAAGCAACAAAAAGACAAAAAATGGTAGATGAATTTTTGATTAGTAGTTTCAGATGAACATACTGGACTTCCCCAAAATGTTGAATTAAATCATTTCCAGCTCTCTTAAAGGACAAATGAAAAAGAATATAGGGAAAACAACTTATTCAGAAAAAATTGATAAAAATCTATACCACTTCCTTTAAAGATTAAACAAACTCCAAAATAATTAGTGTGCTGGTTACATGCACAATCACCTGAATTCTCTAAACTAGAGAGAGCTTAATTCTTCTTTCCCACTTCCTAGTATTCACAAATGTTGCCTGAATTTACTTTTGACGCCCTTACTTTCTAATTTTTCACGTCTTCTTTACTTCATAGTAAGAAATCCATAAATTTTAGAGTTCCACCACTGGCTGACTGAGGAAAACACAGGTCTCACCTCTCTTTTTCCATTTATTTTCTTCTCCACAAAAATTTGTCCACAGTTTTCCTAAACTTCTTTCTCATCACTAGTATCAATGACCATGATTGGCCCAAACTGAACATACTTTACTTTAGCGATAATTTAATAGGAGGAGAGACTAGCTTTGCCATTTACATCACAGGTGTTGAACTCACTGAAAAATTGAAATTATAAATAGAGAAAACAGTGAGGTAAATCAGGGATAATGACCTGAGCAAGAAACAATAAGTTAAAGTTTTTAAACTATGGATTCCATTGTCAGAATTCGGGATGAGATTATGATGTTCTTTGCTTTTCTGCTCTGCCTTCTGGCTTTTTAACAGGTATCCAAGGCGAGACCAAAATAAGCCAGGCAGATCTTCACCAGCAGACATGAGCCCTTCATGAAAACAATGAGGGAGAAAGACTGAGGCCAGGAGGCTGTACCTCCTGTGATCTCCATCAAGACCTCTGCAAGCGCTTCCTTGCAGAGGCAGGCTGTGTCCCCTAACAGCCCGCCTCAGGAAGCCTAAACGCTAATCAGTGGCAATTAAAAGTTTCATTGGGCACTATTAAAACTTTCAAAGTCAATGCGTTGGAGTAGTGGTAGCAAATGATGGCAGCGGGGCCTGTTAAATAGTCACTGTGTGCAAGACCCATCAGCCGTAGGAGTGTGCAAATTAAAAGATTTCTCCTGCGACACCAAGTCACTGGGAAACTCATTTAATCACATCCCTACATAATTAGAAGCTTCGTGCATTCATTAAGAACCAAAAATAAGTGCCTGCACCATGTGCAGGTAAATGACAGCAGGGACATGCAAAAGTTGTTTTCTAGTTCAGACTCAGAAAAATGTGTCATTTTTATTGGTTGAAGAAAAAAATTCCCTGTAATAATTTTGTGATTATGCTCTTGTTAAGAGCCACAGGAGAGCTCAAGGAGCCCAGAGCTCCCATAAAGTATCCTGTTATTTCCATCTCTTCCTCAATAACAGTTTTATGGTAAAACTAACATAATGAGACTTAATACTCTTCAGCCCTTTGCCTGGGGATTCTTGTGACATTATACATATTAAGGTTAAGATGAACCTCATACCAAAAATATCTGGTGGCTGGAGATCTACACAGTTTGCGTTGAACGTATTTTTCCAAGAAATTAGTCCAAATATCTTTAGGGTTGGTTTGGAATGAAAGAATTTTTTTTAATGTCACCTTTTAACCATTCTTTAACAAGAAAGGACATGCCCACCTGGATATTGCTGATGCTGTGTCAACTCTGTCAGGGACAGACACTGTGCTCCATGCCCTTGACCACAGCTTCAATTTGAGCAGAAGCAGAAAGAAATCACTCATTTCCTTTAAACATATACACTGACCTCCTAGGTTTACAGTCCTCAGGCAAGCCCCAAGGGGGTGATGGTTTGAATCACTTGCAAACCTACTTCAAGATTTGTGCAAAGATAAGGCGAGTTCCTCAATACTGATAACACAGGTGTAGCAGGGGATGGTGGGGGCCTGGGGACACCTAAAAGATTTCTGGAAGACATCTTAGAGTTATTTGGGAAAGGTAGCGTCAGTGGGTGCGATGCCAAGCTCCAGTCCCACTGGGTCTCTGCACAAAGTCTGTCTCTCCACAGGCTTGAAGAACAAGTCATGGAAAGTGAGAGGCAGGTTGTGAAGAGAGTACTTTAACAGGAAAATTACAGAAGAGGGGAAAAGAGGGTAAAGCTAGTCAGAATGGGGATCTAGAAGAGTGGTTTGCCCACTGTGGGTCCCCATCTGGGTAAGCCAGATTCCGTTACGCAGGTTCAGATAGCTAGGCGGGATGGGTCAAGAGGTCCCCAAATGGAAACTCATCCTCAGATGAATAGCTCCTCCAAGATAAAGAACTCTGACAGTTTAAGAAATACCACACTTTGGAATGGCCAAGGGCAAAGCTGAAGTCAAGCAGGTCATGAGACCACAGACCCTTCTCACTCAAGGTCTGGGGTCTTACTGTGAGCCCTCAAATTTGATCTTAAACCAATGAACTGGTTTTATGTTAATCTGCACCAATCAGTAAAGGTCAACTTTGTATAGGAAAATAAATCGGCATGATTTATATAGCAAAACTGTACAAAAGATGGCTGTAGCTGATAAACAGTCGGCACCCATGCCCTTCTGCGTGCAGGAGTTTCTACTTTCTACTTCACTTCCCTCTTTACACTTCTCCCAGTAAATTTACTTTCTACTTTCCTATTGCTCTCTTTGTTGGCGGTGTTCATTCTTTGACATTGGAAAATGAACCCTGGTTTTGAGCCCCTCGACATCATGGGGGTTTTGTAGTTGACCCAGGTGAGGGGCTGTACTTTGCTAAGCAACCTTGTTGCTAGGGCTGCTTGCTAGATTCTCCACATGTAAGCTATTGCTGAAGCCCACACTGAAGTACTTCTCCCTTAAGATCTTTCACTCTATTGTCTCTTAACCCCCTAATATTTGCCCATTAAGTAGTTCTGGCGATCGGTCAGCTACAGACTGTTGTAAGTTACAGCCAGCCACCTGTTCTATCATCCTGCTTCCCAGTAGTTCTCCATTTGTGGAGAACTCTGTGTCCCTCACTGTCTACAACCTCACTGTCTCTTCTCACAGTGAGAATGATGATTTTCATAGCTTTTGCTATGTGCCGGAACAGTTCCAGGCCTTTATTTCTAAATGTGTCTAGCAATCATCTGTTAAAAAATTTATGAGTGTCTTTTCTCCTCTTCAAAAATGCTTTATACATATACATAGAAGTACTCAAAAATACAGCTTAATAATCACCCCTAATGCAAGCACCTGGATGCTACATTTTATGTTAAAAAGTAGGCTGTTGCCAGCTTTTACGGGGATCCGTCTCGGTCAATCCTACCTTCCCGTTTGAACTTTGATCCTGAACTTTCTGCAGTGTCTTCTTGTATGAGTCTCCGCCTTTGTTCGCATGTTTCCCTTCTTCCTTAAATGTCTTCCCCTGTCATCTCTTTTCTGTGCTCCAGACCTCTTTACTGAGAAGAATCTTCAAACTTCCAGCTAATAAAAAAAGAAAAAAAAAATCCCATCTGAAGCCCTACTGGGTGTGCTCAATATTTGCCAAATAAACAGCAGCTCATGCATGAGAAATGGGGGTGGGGCCACTTGTTCATGGAAGACCTTCTGTCAGTTCACCAGATGAAAATGCCAAAACTCAGGCCGAAAGTTGCAGAGTAGTTGATATCAGCGAGGAACCACTCCATAGATAAGGTAGAACAACGGACTAGAGACAACACAAACACATGAACCACAGAGGACATGAGATAACAAACAAGATACGGCCACAACGCAGACAAACAGTGAGGGCCCTCTTCATGAGCCTCATCACACCAGATTGTGGCTGATTACCAGATTGCAGCTAACTACAGCCCAGAAAAAGTATGCCAGTTGCCTGAAGAATTTTAGCCAGTCAATGCAGGGGTAACTCTCCACAGACCGCATCTGGCCTTCCCCACTCATGTTCTGAATCCTGACACAGGACCCAGAACACAGGCTTACCACCAGAGGTCCAGAGCTCCTTAGGTAGTTGAGGGGCCTCTCAGGGACTGATCCACAGCTGAGTCACACTCCCGGGCCCTGGAACACCTCAAGGGGCACCCACCCGAGAGGGGAACCAGCCACAGGTAGCTCCTAGACAGGGCTGTTGAGACACTCCTGGTGTGGTTCAGAAAGAATCTCAGTGGACCTCCAAATGTTAAGTTCACCAGATAAAAATTCCAAGGACACACACCCTCTCTTTGTAATGCAGAGATTCGTTAGCCAGTGGCTGACTGGGGCAGGGAGGTTGCCAGACCAGAACAGCCCCCAACAGTGGTCTCGGGGGCATTTTATAGAGCTCTTACTTCCTGTTTAACATTACTGGGGGCTTGTGGAAGCTACACAGGTATCCAGTAGCAAAAGTCAGCTATTAACTGGAATGGGGTGGGAGACACATTCACAGGTTCCATCCTCAAAAGCACATTAACGTTCTTTCTACCGGTGGTTTAGGCACTAATCCTCCCGGGGGTCACGTCCCTACTGACCTCTGCTCTACTGTCCATTCCTACTGACCCTTTACCTCTTACACTTGTTCAGAGCAGCTGAAGAAAAATATGTCTTCAAAAAAAAAAGTTCCTAAGGGGCTGAAGCTCGGTGGTGCTTGCCTAGCAAGCTCAAGCCCCTGGGTTCAATTCCCTAGCACCACATAACCCAAGGGTGGGGGACCACGCCTGTAATCCCAGCATCTGGGAGGCTGAGGCAGAGGAATTGCCTCCTGAGGTAACTGACGTGTGCCTTTACTGAGCAAGACTGGAGAGGAAACTTAAGGAGAATGCTGAATTGTGACAGGAGACCGCGGGGTTGTAGGCAGTGAGGGACACAGGGCACCCCAGAAACGAAGACTCTGCTGGAGGGCAGGATTACAGAGGAGGCAGCTGGTGCCAGTCTGTACATGACCACCCCCCGACCTACCTCGGGTACAAACATTAAGTAGTTAAAAGACAACGGGATGAAAGATCTCAGCGGAAGAGTAATTCGAAAGCTTCAGTAGCTGCTTCACTTGGGGAACGTAGCAACCACCCGTAGCAACCAAGCTGGCTTAGCATAGGACAACCTCTTACCCAGCTCAATTATGAAAACCCCTCGCCACATGGGCAACCTACATTTTCAGGTCTCCCTTTTGAACAGCAGAAACTTTACCCTCCTTCTGTCCCCTCCTACTCTCCTTTCCCCTTCGGTAATTTTCCCAATAAAATGTTTTTTCACAATCTGTCTCCCGTCTTCTGCTACTTATTCTTAAGTGCACAGAGACACACGTGGCACAGAGGCCCAGTGGAGCTGGGGCCTGGCAGTGCAGCTACTAACAAAATTCTTTTTCTTTTTTGTATAATTTAAATTTGATATTAGGTTTAAAAAAATGCCAACTCATGAAGCTCGAGAATCCCCAGTAACTCTTCAGTTTCCAAATGATGACAAGCAACTTCTCCTTTTGCTTTTTAATTTGGTTCCTGTTGGAGTTTCGTATGTTAGAATAATAAAACTTAAGGAAATATTCTATATATATATATATATCTTTTAAGCCTCAACTATTCCCACCTGTACAATAGAGATAAGGATACAGTTTAATCTACAGAATCATTAGGAGATTATATGGAATAAATGGATTTTGGGACAGAGAGAATTCAGTAAATATCACTATTTCTCCCGACCTAAATATCCCCACTTCATAAACATGAGACAATTTCATTACTAGTTTAGAATATTAAGTGAAAATATTGATAACTACAAAATAAGTACCTATAACTTTGGACAGTATTTGAAAAATATGCAACCCTATTGAATTGATAAATAAGTTTTCTTTCTGGAACTTGCTTCCAATGAAATTAGTTGAATCAATTTAATACCCTCCAGGCAGGAACAGGTGACTTGAAAACTTGAGAGTGAGTCCTCCATCAACTACCTTGTGTGTCCTTCAGAGAGCAAAGGGAAAATGCCTAGTGAAGACAGTGGAAAGAGGAGGGCTTCAGCATGGCTGCTGTGGCCCTGAGTGGTCCTAACTGCAGAGAAAGCTAAGACGTTTTCCCAAGGATGAATACAAGATCCACTGGCTCCATGGCTCAACCAGACTTTCTGCTGAGAGTCTGCAGTACTTCTGCAGGTATGGAGTTGGATAGAAGAAATCATTAGAAACCAAAAGAAATGTCATTTTGTCTTGGAAGATGAGTGTTCACCTGACTTTCGTTGTACAGACTATCGTAATACGAGGTTAAGGAGGGGCTTCATAGCTAAATGCTAACAATTTTTCCCCACTATTTTTATTATATACATATGCATACATAATGTTTACAATAAACTTGAATATTTTGTTCACGTATATATCACATCAAATTTACAATCCCTTCCCATTTTTGACCCTCCCACACCGTCTCCATCTCTACCCCCCAACTCTGGCTATCATATCATGTAATTCTACAGAATGCCTTTATTCTGGGTTTCCCAAGTCAAAGAGATTATATAGTACCTAACATAATTAATCTTCTGCATTTGAATAGTTTCATTTAAGTCATCACTCTTTAACTCAGCTTCCAGTTCCTTGAATGTGCCACAGTGGTCAAATCTTGATGCCTCTTCTCTGAGTCCAGTTGATCTCTTTATGGAGATATTAGACAAAAGGTCCCCCCCCCCCTATATTTCGCTGTATCTTTGTTGAGATTCTTAAACCTGGACTCACCCACCAGTTCACATAAGAAAAGAACTACAACCATGTAACGCAAAAGGCTAGTAAATATGAGAAAGAAGAAGCAAAGTTAAATTTCAGTTGCTGTTGGGGCCCTCAGGGCCCAAGAGCCTCAGCATTGCAGACCTTGGCCACGTTCCTTTCCACGAAGAAGCATTTACTGTCTGGAATTTAAGTCAGGTGTTCTGCTTGAAATTTGGATCAGGTGTTGAACCACGGGACTGTTCTAGTCAGGAAGTCCCAAGGTGGGGTGATGGGTCTGGACAGTTTGTTAGCCTATTAGATTGCTTGTATGCTAATGTGTAGCCTATTAGATTGCTTGTATGTTAATGTGGGTATGGAAGGGTATTTAAGCTCGGGCTTTGCGGAATAAAGAGGTTGAGTCATGTCCAGCCAAGTGGAGTGGAGTCCAGTCGAGTCGAGTCGAGTCGTCCAGTCAGTCAACGTTCCATGATCGAGAGAGTCTGTGTGGTGTCTTTGCCAGTCGAAGACGCCACAAGTTGCCTTAGCTGAGTACTGGAAGGTACATGTTTGTACATCCAAAGGGTTATCTTTACATCAGTCAGTTTTCTTAGGCTAAACTCACATCAAAGACTTAATAAGTGCATTACTACAATAAATGAACTTAAAATTGTATCACATTGCTACATTAAATGAACTTAAACCTATATCACATAAGTATATTCAAAGTAACAGATATGAAGGCAAATTAAGTTATTTTAGAATTTTTTAATTTTCATAACTTATTTACTCACATTTCACCGATTACTAACATTTTGCTAGGTTTGGTTTGATTGTATCTGCCCATCCGTCCATATATTCATGCATACAGATTTTTAAAGGTTTTATGTCTATTTCCCACGTTGCATTTAATTATTCTGTTTTGCAAACTACTATACTATTACTAATAATGATGAGGTGGGGAGATTTCACGGATTCTATAGAACAGCTGATACTGTCTTAGAAGCACACCAAATGATTTAAATACCAATCTTTATGTTACTTTACCTCTATGTTTTATGGTGCTGCTTATGTTTCTGCCTCTCTCAAAGAGGACAAACTCACACTCAGCATCAAAAAAGTGAACTGCTACATTAAACAAGCTTGAGGCTGTATCAATTTCCTACATTAAATGGACTCAAATCTGTATCACATAAGTACACTACACGCGCTGGAGGAATAGCTCAATGGTTAAAGCACTTGCCTAGCAAGTGCTGTGTCAAGTGCTAAGTACCCAAGTTCGATTGCCCAGCACCACATAAGCTGGGTGTGGTGGTGCACACCTGTAATCCCAGCACTCAGGAGGCTGAGGCAGGAAGACTGCCGTGGGTCCAAGGCCAGCCTGGGCTCCATAGTGAGTTCAGGACTAGCCTGGGCTACAGAGTGAGACCTGTCACAAAAAAAAAAAAAAGAACAACAACAACAAAAAAAACCCGTTAGTACACTACAGTTAAAGCAACGGATAGAGGTATGTTTAGCTATTTCAGAATTTTTTAACTTTCATATATTGTTTACCCACATTTCACTAATTATCAACATTTTGTCTGATTTGGTTTATCCTTTTACCTACTTTCATCCCTAATTTCACACATGCACATTTTAAAAGATTTTATACCAATTACCCATGTTGATTAGATGTTTCCTTTCCTCCATGTTTTCCCACTGCTGCTTGCTTCTCTTATTATGCTGAATTTCTTAAGTTTTGATTAAAATATGTCGTGACAAGTCTCATTGCTGGCTGAGGTTGTTTGCTGCTCTATACGCTTCTCGTATCTGGAAGTTAACTTCTTTTTGTAGATTAGGGAAAGTTTCTTGCACTATTTCCATGAATAAATTCTTTATATCTTTGGTGCTGTCTTCTGCTCTTTCTCCCACACCCATAATTATGAGATTGGTTCTCTTTGAGTCACCCATCAGCTGGTGTA
>PVKB01002064.1:313453-324813 GCA_004027205.1 Ctenodactylus gundi | reverse complement strand
TAAGAAAACTGGCCCAGGGAGAAACTCAGTTGCTTGCTTACTGGTGCAGAGCTATAAGAACAAGAGCAGTATCTTCACCTCCGGGTTAGACTGGCCAGGCACCCTCAGCCCAACTTTGGAGTTAGGAGATGGCTGGGTGCTCATGGCTCCTTCCTATGGGATGTAGTAAACATTACACAAGAACACCCCGCAATCACATTGGAATACAGCCAAAACATGAACTGCAAAATGAGAAAACATCCTCCTGTCCTAGCTAATATAAGTGGCTCTTAACTCTTTACCGATTACAGATTTAGCCTCTGTCACTTCCTGGATTTATCTCCATAAAATGATTCGTTAAGACATTCAGTCTTGCCAGGTGTGTTGACCCAAGCACTTAATTCCAGCTACTCAGTGTAGGGGTCTCCGTCCTGTGGAGACCCCCCGGAACAGAATGCTGAGGCTCTCGGGCCCCAACAACTCAGGAGACTGGAGTAGAGGATCACCACCTCAAGGCTAGCCTGGCCAACTTAGTGAAACCCTGACTCAAAATTAAAAATAATAAGCTGGCCTCAGTTATACAGGACTGCAATCCTAGCACTCTGGGAGGCTATGGTAGGAGAATTACAAGTTCAACCCCAGACTGGACAACTTAGGAACTTAATGAGACTGTCTCAAAATTAAAAAAGAAAAAAAAAAGAAAACAAAACAAAAGATGGCTAAGAGGATGTAGCTCAGTGTGAAATGCCTGAATTTGATCCACAGTATCACAAAATAATTCCTATGGTTTGAATCTGGAATGTCCCCCAATAGCCTCATGTATTTGGATATAGTGGGCTACATATGGAACTGCATGCTGTTTGGAGGTGGGGCCTGGCTGGACGAGATGGGTGGTTGGGGCTTGACCTGCAAGGGTTATGCCAACTTGATGAGATTAGGAGTGCGCAGGGAAGAGCTTTCAGGTAGGTCCAACTGGCTACTTGAAGTAAATAAAGGAAGGAAAAAGAAACATTGTTACAGCTGCTTCCGGGGAAATCTCTGGCCTTCTGCTTGGTCACCAGGCATCAATTCACTTCTCACACTCACTTGGTTTTCTGCCTACCATGCTGTGAAGAGCTTTTCTCCAACTAAACTTCCACCATGTGCTTCTACTGTTGCCAGCCCTGGTAAATGGACTGTGTGAGACCTTCTGAAGCTGTGAGCTAAAATAAATCTTTCCTCCCTTAAATTGTGGGTGTTGGGCATTTTGTCCCATAACAAATAAGTGGCTACATAATAATAATAGTAAAGGGCTGAGGTTGTAGCTTAGTGCTTGTTGTGGTTAGGATCTGGAGAGTCCCCCAAAAGTCTCATGTATTTTAATGTTATGGATTGTCTATGGAGCCATGTAATGGTGGTGGACTGGGGTCTGGTCTGGAGGGGTGGATTGCAGTTGTTGGGATTAGGGGCATGTGAGTGGTCTGTAGGGGTGGATTGCAGTTGTTGGGATTAGGGGCATGTGAGTTAAGACTAAAGGCATGTGATTTAAGACTAAAGGTGTGTGACTTAAGACTAAAGGTGTGTAGTGTCCACACCTTCGATACCTGGATGCAGGAGAGTCTAAGACTGGGACTTGGACTAGTCTCGATTAGTCTCAACTTTCCTGCCTGTTGGTGATGTCCTGCGAAGCTGCCTCCACCTCTCTCTCTGCCATGTACTTGAATTGCTGCCGGCCGCCCCTGAATAGACTGTGACCATCTGAAACTGTAAGCTAAAATAAACCTCTCCTTTCCTAAATTTGTGCATGTCAGGTATTGAGTCACAGCAACAACAAAGTAACTGAGACAGTGCTCTCCTGGAATCAACCCTGAGTAATTATGGTAAAAACGATAGAGAAGACACCGACCTTAGAATTGTCCCCACTTCCTGTCAACTTCCAGTCCAGCTGGGATCCCTCTTCCTTAAGCTCTTCTCAAATTACCTAATACAAACCCAATCTGATAGTAAGTTCTTGCTAACATCCTCTTACCCAGGTGTCCCTTTGTTGCCCATGATGTGCCTTCTTGCAGTAGGTACTATGCCACTTGCTCAGCTACAGTTGTGTTCCTGGTGGCTTTGGTTGCAGGACCTTGGCAGCTAGTAAGGTAAAGAGTCATGACTGGGACACAGAAGTCAATGACCACAGACACTTCCCCTTTCCAATAATACAATTTATTTGGAAACATGAATTGCAGAACCGTGCTAGGACTGTGCTGTGTATGTCCACACACCTAACTGCCAAGCACTTAAAGTGTCTAGTTTGAATTGAGATACAGTATAATTGCAAAATTGTAAAACAACAATGTAAAATCATTAATTATTTTATACTGTTAGGTATTGAAATGATACAGCTTTGGACCCATTGAATTAAATAAGAGTATTATAGTCAATATGATTTGTTTCTCTTTTTTATGAGACTAATAAAGATTATAAGCCACCCATGTCGCTCACGTGGCATTTCTGTCTCACAGTGCTACATTAATTCTTATATTTAATAACAATCATCCAAAGATGTATTTATCAATCTATTCAACAAACATGTATTGCATACTCCCGTGTGTGAAACAGTGACAAGATGGTTTAGACATGGTCCTTGCGAAGCTTGTACAATGTAATAATTAGATAATGTTATTCAGTCAACGAATACTAACAAATATTTTTTTCAGCATCTGCTATGAGTCAGGTGTTTCTCTAAATACAGCAGTGTCCAAAAGAGACAAAAATATAGAAATTATTTTCCACTGAAGGAAAAAGATAATAAATAAATCACTAAATAATAAATAAAATAACTCACTGAGTGAGTTATATATAAGATTATGTTAAGTCCAATGAAGAAAATGAAGCAGGGAAAGGTGATCGTGAGCACAGGGATGTTAAAAATTTTTAAGAGCATGGAGTGGTGGGTCCAGAGAGAAACAGCACAGTTTCACCTTCCTGGAGGAAAGTGACCAGCAGGGTGCTTGGGATCAAGTGAGAGAGTGGAGTTTTCACGATATGTCACCCAAAATTGGCCTGTTACAAGAAATTAAAACAGCCAGGCATGGTAGTATGGGTCTGTTAATCCTAACACTTTGTGAGGCTGAGGCCAGAGGATCACAAGTTTGAGCCCAGCTTGGACAGCTTAGTGACTTAGTGAGACCATGTCTCAAAATCAAAACTAAAAAAGGTTTAGGGATGCATCTCAGTGTGCATGAAGGTCCTGTGAGGTTTTCGTACTTATCCCCAGTAACAAAGATAGATGGATAGATAGATGGACTGGGGGTGTAGCTCATTCTAAAGTCCCTAAGTTAAATCCTCAGTATCAGAAAAAAAGGGTAAATTAAAATTAAGACCAGGCCTGAAAATATATGATTAAACAAAGCCAGTCAGGCCTCATAAGTGACCATGACCTTCATAGATTTGCAAACAAAAATGACCCTCACCTTGAACTATTTCTTACAAATGCCAAGAGTAAAGGAAACAGAACCTTAAGTTCAACCTATCAGAAGTCATCAGTAAAAAATGTATCACTAGGGAACTCTCATTATAATAGATCAAGTAAGGCTAACTGTAACCAATTAAACCAATTAAACATTTTCTTTATTTTCTTTATATTATTTCCACATTTACTTTACTGAAGCCTGTCCTTTATACTTTTTTAATGGAGTTTCCCAAATCACTCGTGGTTTGGGGCTGCCAGATTCATGAATTGCTGTTTGCTAAAACAAACTCTTTACAGTTCTGTTGTGCCTTAGTTTACCTCTTTAACAGACCTTATGCCCCAAGTTGTCCAGTAAACAACCCAAACAACTTATAAGTTCACAGAGTAGGAGGTGGCAGGTGGAGTCCTTACTGTCAGGAGCCCCACAGTGCCTGGATGTACAGCCACCTAATGGTTGTTAGGTGGATCCACAGGGGAGGCTCCAGTCATACATCCGCCACCTGTGTAAGGACCCCTCAGAGATTTAGGAGGGCTGAGGCCACAGGGAGGTAAGAATTGCAATCGAGGTAAACACAGTAGCCATCTTCCAGAGAGGGAGAAGTCCTGGGAGGGAGGAGCTAGACACAAGGGAGAAATGAGAACTGCCCGAACTGAAATCCCACAATACCCCTGCTGGCTGTGGAGCAGTGTTATGGGAGCACACAGCACAATGCCTGCCTGCCATACATTGCCAAATTGGACTTCGATGCAATTATTGCTTTGGCCTGGGTGCTGTGCCCTATCTGGGGTGCATAGACACTGATGCTCAAGTTTCCCCAGGAAAAGCTATTGAGGCAACAGCAGGGAAGAATCACCCCCCCAGAATGGTTCAATGTATACACCATGTTCAGGTAGCTGTCACTTCACACAGCTGCGACAAAAGGTGAGCAGCAGGTCCAGCAGCTGCTTCTCTGTGATCTCCTCCAGTATTCATGTAATATATCCTAGCTGGAACATGTCATGGAGGGAATGCACAGAAACAAATTGAGTTCTAAATTTACATTACCTTTAGACCACATATTGTACAGCCAGTGCCTAAATACAAAATTACTTTAAGTGGGTTTTTTTTTTAATTTTGTACTTACACACATGGCCGTATATGAAGTTCAGAGAGAAGAATGTGGCCAAGTAAAGAATAAGTCCAAAGATGGAGCCTTTGGCATCTCCATCATTTGCATATCTGGGCAAGAAGGGAGACCCAGAAGGAGGGCAAAGAGGGGTCCCCACAAAATGTGAGGGAAGTAGACAAAATTGTATGTTGTGTTAAAGCCCAAGGAAGATGATGTGCCAAGGAAGAAGAATGATCCAGTATGTCAAGTGATAATTAGTCAACTGAGATGACGGGAAATCTTCATGGAATTGTAGGGGCAAAATCTGATTGATGTTAGTGAGGCCAAGTGGTGATGGGGAAAGTCGTTAAAAGAGTCTCTTGAACGTGACGGACTCTGGAGACAGAGAGGACAGATTCCTGAGCTGCCTTGCTGAGTGAGCAGCCAGTCTATTAATCAAATTGTTCTGTTGACTGCCAAGTATGTGATTTTGGATGTCACCTTATTCTCATAGTGGAAGAAGCATGAATATTAATCAGAGAGATTTGCTGCTAAATGGCAGAGAAATCTTTGGCAAGTTAGTCTTCAGGATACTGCGCTTCTACCCTGAGAATAATAATAATTACTAATAGTGTCTTTTATTGGTGGTATAGAAAACAGAAATTAGGGATGGTATCTATTATGGTTAATTTGAGGTTATCTTGGATCTGATCTCTCAAAGTCTACTCTGCCATCATCCTCTTTGACTCTAAATCCCAAACTCTGTGTCTTATACTAGATCCTATGATGCAATGGTATGGATCACTTTCCCATTGCTGGGACAAACACTTAACAGTCGCAACTTAAGCAAAGAGCTTCTTGTGGCTCAAGGTTTCAAGGCTTGCACCAACACAGGGACATTGTGGTGGGTGGTCCTGGGGAGGAAAGCTGCCCACTCCTAGAGGCAGGAGACAGACTTCGATAAGAAGAGCCTAAGAAAAGCCCAGGGGCTGCGTATGGTTCTCAAGATCACCCGTGACTCACTTTCTCCAGTGAGGCCCTGCCTCCTGATACCCCACCAGCTATGAACCTACAGTTATTGCCCTCACAATCTAATCACCTTTTCTGGAACCTCTTACTCCAGCCCTGTTCACCATTAACTGCTACAGGACTATTTTACAATTTTAGTATAAAAAGAAAATTGTAGGTACATTATTTCTTTTATTATTTTCATTATCATTATTTTTAAAGTTCTTACTTTTAATGTTTGAATTGGTTAAAGTATGCTAGATGAGTGAATCATCCTTCTGAGTTGGCTTTGATATTTCACTCTTCACAGTTTTGCTACTTAAGTGTAATTATCCTGCTATTCATTTTCCTGTTCGCTATCTCATGGGTCCCAACCTTTCTGGCACTGAGAACACTCTTGTTGGAAGATACTTTTCCCACAGATGGAGGTGGAAGAGATGTGTTGGTATCGCTACCCGTCTCAGGTTATCAGACATTAGATTCTCCTAAGCACCACACAATTACATGTGAAGGTCACACTAAGGCTTGTGCTCCTATGAAAATCTAAAAATCCTTCTCTGATCTAATAAGAGATAGGGCTTCAACAGTAATGTGAATGATGGGAGCAGCTGTAAATACAGGTAAAGTTTCAAAGAATAGTTCCTGTTGTGTGGCCCAATTCCTAACCATTCGGGGACCCCTGTGTGCTTCTTCAGTGGTTCCAGTTTCCATTGAGTAGTTTTATTTATTTATTTATTTTGTCTTGACCCTTGGCAGGTAGTCTCTGCGGGAGTTCCAGGGTCAGATACCCCTGGAGTACTATTTTAAATCAAAGAAACTTACAGTGCAGCAGGTGCTGAGGGGCTTTCCTCTGATTTACCTGTGGGCCCTTCCCTGAGGTTCTATTAGCTAAATTCATATCTAAGGAAGAATGAAGTACACTAACGCATCTCTGCAGACTTTTATTACATACTACTGTCTACTATTTGCAGCCATTTAGTGTTTCAAAGAGAGTTATTGAAACCCATTCTGTGCTCTGTGGACCCAACAGGCTTTGTCCTAGCCTATGGTATGTTTCCATGAATCCAGTGAGTTTCCTTAAAAATCACTTACTCTTTCCCTGAAAAATTAGCTATATCCTCTTTTTTTCTCTCCCCCCGCCCCCAAATAAATCAGCATTTAAGAGCTGGCGTGGTGGCACACACCTGTAGTCCTAGCACTCTGGGAGGCCAAGGAGACAGGTAGATCCTGAGTTTGAGCCCAGCCTGAACAATTTGGTAGGACTGCCTCAAAAACATATAAAGGGCTAGAATGAAAAAGAAAAGGAGCATATAAGCTTTGGAATCACATTGGGATAGTAGGCAAACTTTGTGATTTCTTTATTTGCACAATAAATAACCATGCTTTGGTCTGTGCTCCAGGGAGGTGAATGTACCTCTGTCTGAAACACGGAGAGAAATACAGTGCTGGCCTGGAAGCTGATTGCAACAGCCAGGGAGAGAGCTAACAGAACTGGTACCTGCTGTGGAAGTAAATTGAAAAAGAACTTGGTAACTGAAAAAAGGAAGGTATTCCTGGAAACAGGATCAATGATCTAGGAGACCAATCAGGGAGACTGCAGGGGTCCTCCTGCTTTTACTTAGAGATCACAGAAGGAGGGGTCTTTTGAATATCTGTCACATTTTTCCAACATGCAGCCCACCATTTTTTTTTGCCTTTAATTTAAAAATATGTTGTAATGAAAACATTTTTTAAAGTTTTAGTACTTGGGCTACAGGAATAGCACAGAGATTAGGGTGGTTGCCTAGCAAGTGCAAGGTCCTGAGTTTGACTCCCCAGCACCATATAAGCCTGAACTACAGTGCAACATTCTGCCTCAAAAAAGGTTTGGTACTTACATATGTACATTATCTGTATCATCTATTTTATATATTGGCCCAGGATAGTCATTTACCAAAAATAAGGCAAAATCAAAAATTGGCAAGGCACAGGTTGGATTCACCTGGTCTAGATGTTCACCAAACAACTCAGAACTGGAAACTCAGACAAGGCTACTTTTGTGATTTAAAAGATCTTTTTAAAGTTATATTAAATTTAGTAATAAAGCAGTATAAAATTGCTAAAGAATAGGAGATAAAACACTCTTAATTTTAGTTACTGTTTTTGATTTATTTTTCCAATCTTTTTTCAAATGTTTACATATGTACAAATGTACTGTCAAGTTGCTTTGAAATATATATATATATATATATATTGTTTTGTTTTGTTTTCTTTTTTTTTTTTCTTTTTTTTTTTTTTTTTTTTTTTTTTTTTTTTTTTTTTTTTTTTTTTTTTTTTTTTTTTTTTTTTTTTTTTTTTTTTTTTTTTTTTTTTTTTTTTTTTGGTGGTACTGGGGATCAAGCCCAGGGCCTTTACAATGAACTACATCCCCAGCCAATTCAGTCTTTCTAACTCATTAATTTGCTCTTGTTGGGCTTGAGCCTGCGATCCTCCTGTCTTAGCCTACCAAAGTTCTAGGATTACAGGCTTGTACCTCAGGCCTGATTTGAAGCTAAGGGTTTTAAGAGCAAGGGTTTTGGAGATGTGTGGGGTGAAAAGTGGAATGTTGGCTCAATAATTGCTAAATTAATGGTCTGCAACTTTGAGACTAAATAACCATGTTATTTATTTAGCAGCAATATTTTCTTTTTTGAGAATTTGTTTTTGTTTTAGGTGCAAAAATCCAGGGCCTGGTATAGCAGGTTGTAATCCCAGCACTATAAAACATTAGCATCCAAGTTTTGAATTTGTCTGGGCAATTTAGTAACTTAGACATTGTTCCAAAATCAAAGCAAAAACAAACAAAAAAATTGTCTGGGGACATAGCATACTGTGAAAGTCCAGGGTTCTATCCCAGTAACTCATGCACCGCCCCCGCCCCCCACCCAAAAAAAAAAAAGTGGAAGAGAAGTGTTTTTGTCTTGCTTTAATAAGTAAATATATGTAACACAAGAACAACTAACAAGGTGGAAAAAAGTCTCCCAGTAATTTCTGTACTATGTTGAACTCCTTCCATCCGAAAATGACCCATTAAAGGGATCAGCACCTGCGCGTGCGCACTACAACGTATGGGCATCAACCCCGCCCCTCGTCACTGTCCCCGCCCCTAATTCTCGGGGAACGGTGTTCTTGCAACACTGGTCCGACTGTTTTCCTTCCGGCCTCCGTTGCTTTCTCTCCAGCAATGGCGTCCGGCTTGCTCAGGGTGCTCCAGCAGGGACCTCGCTGCCTTTTGGCTCCGGCCGCCCCTACGCTTGTTCCTCCAGTTCGGGGAGTGAAAAAGGGGTTCCGCGCCGCCTTCCGCTTCCAGAAGGAGTTAGAGCGGAAGCGCCTGCTGCGCTGCCCGCCGCCCCCCGTGCGCCGGTAGGAGCCCCGGCGGGTGGGGACCCGGTGGCGGTGGGCCTGGCGGACGCGCGCCGCTGTAGAGCCTGCCGGCGTCGGGACGAGAGCGTTGGTAGGGGTTTGGCGTGGTCTGAAGCTCAAGAAGAGGGTGATGGGATGTCGCGCTTTGGAACTCGCTTTAGATTCTAACTGAAAGATTTGAGAAGTGGGGCTGCCCGGGAAGGGTCGTGTGTGTATATCCATGACGTAGTCAGCGTTTTATACGGCCTGAGGAGCTCTCCGGTGTGGTTACTCCGCGGCATAGCAGGTCGGCGGAAAAAGTGAAGTTGTGTGTGTCCGACCGCAGGTCCAGGTTCAAAGTAAAAGTTGAACTTTAACGTTTTGCCTCGTTAATCATTTTTCAGTCTGTTAAATAAACGGAAATTTTTGTAATTCCAAATAATACTTTGGCCCTCGTTGACCCCCCCCCCCTTTTTTTTTTATCCTCCAGTGCTGGCATGGAACCCGCGGCCTTCGCCTTTTTTCTGGTTTTGATTTTTGAGACAGGGCCTCGCTAAGTCTCTGTTGCCCGACTGAACTTGAATTTGTCGATCCTCCTGCCTGAGTCTCCCGAAGTGCTGAGGCGACAGGCCTGCACCTGTGCCACACTTTTTTTCTCTGTAAGGTGTCTTTGTCATGTTAAGGAGTAGGCAAAAATAAAAATAGATACACGGCACTCATTTTAAATGATTCCGGTTATTGGCATTTGAGCTCCACATTAGTGCTGTTTCAAATGAAACAGCGAATATCCTTGCTATTATTTATAGTGTTAGTATGTTAGTATGTATTATAGTATAATAAAAGTATTATACTTGGAAAATTTATAATAAATTGGGCCATTGGTCACTGGTGCAGGCCTGTAATCTCAGCTTTTGGGGAGGCTGAAGCAGGAGAATTACAAGTTCAAGCTAAGCCCGGACAACTTAACAGTTAGTGTGACCCTGTCTCAAAATCTGAAATGAAAAAAATGGGCTAAGGCTCAGCGTGGACGCCCTGGCCTCAATGCCCAGTACTATCAAGAATAAATAGAAAGGAATGTAAATGTCATGTACTTACTGTTTATAGTCCTGATTTGTGAAATTATACCTCATAACTAGTTGGTAATCTGAGTTCATGGTTACAGAAGGAATAAGGAACTTGAAAATTAGGACAATGGCTTGGTCTGTGATGTTGAAAGTACTTTAATGTTAATGTTAATCATTATTATATTATTTGACCTTGGAATTAATAGGAAGCAATAAGTCCTAAATTCCATCACTGGGTGGCAGAAGCAGGAGGATCATAAGTTCAAGTCTAGTCTGCACAACTTAGTGACTTAGTGAGACATTGTATCAAAACTAAAACCAGCTAGGGATGTAGCATTGTGAGATGCCTTGGGTTTCCTTATCAATACCAAATGCACACACAGAGCATAATCTTTTCATCTCCGTCGTGTAATCAGATGACTGCCAACGAAAAGTGTTTACATCATAATAATAACACGTTCTTTTTACCTTCTCTTACTGTCTTTACATTGCAGGTCGGAGAAGCCCAACTGGGATTACCATGCTGAGATCCAAGCTTTTGGACATCGTTTACAAGAAACCTTTTCCTTAGATCTTCTCAAAACTGCATTTGTTAATAACTGCTATATTAAAAGCGAAGAGGCAAAGCGTCAGAAGCTTGGCATAGAGCAAGAAGCTGTTCTCCTCAATCTGAAAGACAATGAAGAACTATCCGAGCAAGGGCTGGCTTTTTCACAAATGTGTCTCACAGAATTTCTGGAAGATGAGTACCCAGACTTGCCCAGTGAAGGCATCAGAAATCTAGTTAACTTTCTCACTGGTGAGGAAGTTGTATGTCACGTGGCTAGAAATCTGGCTGTGGAGCAGTTAACGCTGAGTGCAGACTTCCCAGTACCCCTGCCTGTGCTGCGGCAGACCTTCTTTGCAGTAGTTGGAGCCCTGTTACAGAGCAGTGGGCCTGAGAGGACCGCACTGTTCATCAGGGTAGGTCCTTGTGACTTGGTGTGCGTGGAAATGGTTGAGGGGGGCAGAAGGAAAAGTTTTCCAGTTTACTTAATTGATATATCAACCAGGAAGGGAATTTACTCACAACAGAAAGTGACAAAGACCTAAAGCTTTTTTGTGTTACGACCTTCATTAGTCCAGAAGTAGATAATAAATTCTGGGTTGTAACTTCTGAAGTCCTTGAAGTCTTGCCATCTTTAGCTTTTTACATCCTTAGGGCCAAAGATTATGACTACTTACATGGTTAATATTTGTGTTAGATGTTTGTCAAATGAACGCATGAGGCCACTGCAAGAGCATAGGGTGCTTAGGAACTCCATGCTAATACCAGCTATTGTTTTGCTCTTTTCTTTTTCTCTTTCTTTTCTGCAGTCCTGAGGATTGAATACAGTAGGCTAGGTACCCCACGTTTTTTTTTTTTTTTTTTTTTTTTTTTTT
>PVKB01002064.1:198541-313353 GCA_004027205.1 Ctenodactylus gundi | reverse complement strand
GATCAAAATTTTAATTAACTTGATTCCCACTGTCCTATCAGAGTTTATTAACCGGGAAAAGTTTTAGTCTCTTCCCCTGCATGAAAAGGTGTTCTTTGTTCAATGATAGTGTTCACCCAGTCGTTTACATAATAGTCTTGATTTAGACATTTTGGCGTCTGGTCCTTTAACATCACTTGCTGATGGAGTCACCTTAGTTAAATGACTCTGATAATTTTGTTAGACAGCGATACCTGTATTAATCATTACTTCATACTTTGTTCTTAGATGTTTCTTGTCTTCCACCTTACCCCACTGGGGCCTAGAATGAAAGGGATATTTCTTATTAGTGAAGCTGAAATAAGAGCTTGGGTGCTTGGAGAACTGTAATGAAAATGACTTTTATTTTATTAACAAAGAGATCTTTTAAAATTTCTCCCTCTCTGCCTCCATTTATTTATTTTGTTACATTACTGGTGCTAGTTAATATGAATCAATTGCAGTGTATTGGTTTAAAATTGTTCCTGTGTTTTCATTATAACTTTTTACTGATAGAATGAATTCTGCTTGGGATATTTTGTATTTTTTCTTAGTAAAGGAGAACTATCGGCTCATAACACTTTATTATTTGTTTATTTTTTTTCTTTTTCTTTAGTTCTTATTTTGAGACAGGGTCTCGCTCTCTAGCCCAGGCTAGTCCCAAAGTCACTGATGTAGCCCAGGCTGGCATTGGACTCAGGACAATCTGTCTGACTCAGCCTCTTGAGTGCTGGGATTAGAGGCTTGTGCTAGCATGCTCAGCTTTATGTGGTGCAGGGGAATTGAACTCAGGGCTTTGTCCTTGCAAGGCAAGTGCTTTAACCTTTTTGCCATTCCTCCAGACCCCAACTCATAAAATTTTAAAGGGCAGTGTATATGAAATTATTGCTTAGATGATTAAAAAAAATATTAGCAGTATTAATGTCATGATACCCTTAGTCGCTTTTTACATGATTTTCTGTCAGGAGTTGTTACTGTATTTATTAATTCAACTCTGAAAATTTTTATTTCTTTATTTTTCAGGGTTTTTGTTGTTGTTGTTGTTGTTGTTGTTGTTGTTGTTGTTGGTACTGGGGATTTAACCCGGGGACTTGAGCGTGCCAGGCAAGCGCTCTGCCCTTGAGCTACATTCTCAGTCCTGAAAATTTTTCTTACTGGTGGGAGTATAATTCTGTGAAATTCTGTTAGATCATAATGCTTGAAAAAGCTTTTTCTAGCTTTCTGATTCAACTGTGATTTTTTTTTATATATATGCACATATTTATATGAGTGGTAGTATAGCTCAGTAGTAGAGAATAGTAGAGTGCTTTACCAGCCTGGGCAAAGCCCTGATTTATGTTCCTAGCATTGGGGAAAAAGGAAAAACTAGGGTCTGAAAAGAATACAGGCCGAGAATCCCTCATCCAAAATGCTTGCGACCAGAAATGTTTCCAATTACCGCTTTTTTTTTTTTTCCAAATTTTGAATATTTGTAAGACTTTACAGGTTGAGCTTTCTTAATCTGGAAATCCAAAATCTTAGAGCTGCTCCAAACTTTTTGAACATAATGTCAGTCTTCAAAAGTTTCAGTTTTTGAGTTGCTTTAGATTTTGGATTTTCAGACTAAAGATGTTCAGTCTATAGTAGGTTTTCTCCTCCATTTTCCATTCACTTTTTTTTTTTACAGTGAAAAGTGTACTTTGAATTCTGGTCCTTAGTCTCTTTGTACTAATTTAATTGTATAAATATCATCTTACACGTAGGACTTCTTAATTACTCAAATGACGGGAAAAGAGCTCTTCGAGATGTGGAAGATAGTAAACCCCATGGGACTGCTGGCCGAAGAACTGAAGAAGAGAAATATTTCCTTTCCTGAGTCTAGACTCACGAGGCAGTCTGGGAGCACCACAGCTGTGCCTTTGTATTTTGTTGGCTTATACTGGTTAGTATGATTTTAATCTTAAGATCATGACCTTGATTAGAAGCCTTAAAAATAGATTCTTCGTGGTCCTCTTTGTTCCTTTGAGTCCTTGTGTTGCCCACCATGGGCTTAAATCACAAACCCATGTAGCCTCAGCCACCCAAGTAGCTGTAATTACAGGCATTTGCCGATGCAGTTGATTTTTCTTCACAAGCTTGGTCATTCTCTCCTGTTATTTGTTTTTGAGGTGCTAGAGACTGTCCCCAGGGCCTTCGTTTTTTATTTTGAGACAGGTTCTTGCTGAGCCTCTTAAGTTTCCAGGCTAGGCTTGACCTTGCCTCCCTCCTGCCTCGGCCTCCCAGAGAGCTGGCGTTACGGGCTCATGCTGCCAGGCCTCGCTCGCCTCTCTTCTGGATGTTTTTCTGGAAGGCACGTGATGTATGTATTGCTGACAGTATCTCCTCGCTAGCCAACTGCTTCCTGAGGAATATCATGGCATATAATAACCTAAATTTTTTTGCATAAGAATACATTTGTTTCACGTGACATATGGATTTAACTTTAATCTACTTTGTATATAGCTTCAGCTGAGCCTAAGCTTGAAAAAGGGGCTTAGTTGTTCATCAAAATGTGTCAGTGAACCCATGTTAGAGCTTTTTAGTTTCGAAATTGACCTGCCCCTAGTTGATTTCTAGTGTTATTAAAGTGTTAGGGGCTGGAGGACCAATGCACAGCACTATTCCATCCCCATTGCCACATGCTAAAGGTCAAAATGCTAAGTATACATATTAAACATCTAACAAAACTAGATGAAGATTTAGGAAAATATTTTTCTACTCTGTGTCACAAAGGACTTTATAAAAGCAGTGGAAGACTTCACAGATGAAATGGGTAGTGTTGGAAAAGTTTCATTTTCAGTTTTAATTGAAAAGCAGAGCAGAAACAGTGAGATGCTCTATTTTTTTTTTTTTTATTAGCTTGGTAAACCTTAAATGACAACCGTTATCGGCAGTCAGTACACTGCTGGTTGAAGAAAAAAATGTACAGTACTACTGTAAGAAATTTTGACAGAATGCCAGGAGGCTTTCGGATTCATATGCCCCTTGATTTGATATTTCTCCTTGTGATTGTCTAAGGTTTCAGATAAAAATTTGTGAACAGATACGTTCATTTCGCTGTTTGTTTTTCTGTTGTTGGAGATTGTGTGGGCACTGCAAGCAGGCATTCTGCCATGGAGCTGCAGTCCCATTTTATTTTTAGTTTTTCAGTTTGAGACCAGGTCTCTCTTAAGTTGTCTAGGCTGGCCTGGACAAGTTTGTGATCCTTCTGCCTCAGCCTCCCAAGTAATTGGGATTATGGGCCTGTATCCTCATGGCAGGTTCTTGTTTATTGTAATAATTAATTAATTTTTATTTTTAGGTTCTTTTTGTTTGTTTGTTTGAGACAGGACCTTGCTCTGTATCCCTGGCTAGTCCTGAACTCATTATGTGGCCCAGGCTAGCCTTGGGCTCATGGCAGTCCTCCTGCCTCTGCCTCCCCAGTTCCGAGATTATAGGCCTGCCTCACTACACCTGGCTTTTTGTGGTGCTGGGGAATTGAACTCGGGGCCTTTTAACCATGTCATGCACCTGCCATTCCTCCAGCCCGAGGTTTTTTTGTTTTTTTTTTTTTGTTTTTTTTTAAACCTCTTTATGCCCTGTACCTAGAATAGTTCTTGGAACCAGATGGCCAGTTAGTGATTGTTGAATTAATAAAATTATAAGCATGGGAAAGGATATATCCGTAGGATGAACTATAATACAGCTACCGGAGACATTTTCAAAGAAGTTTTCATGTTATTGGGAACCTTTGAGGGACGGTCTTGCTACTAAAAAAAACAGAATAATAATTTTCCATATTACAGACTACAATTGTCTTTGGTTAGTATTTTTCCAGATTTTTATATAATGACTATAAAAGATAATTGATAATATCAGTTTCACTGGACTTGATGCATAGTGATAAGTTTTCTGGGCTTAAAATCAGATAATTCTTTTTATTGCTCCTTTTGCAAGTATGTGTGCATATATATAGTCAGTATAAAGTTGAATGTAATTTGATGAACCTGTCTTTCATTTTAAATTAGTATCATAGGAAATGTTTCTTGGCAAATTCCTTCTGCCTACATTACTTTTTGTTGGCTGGTTGGTTCTGGTCCTTTTAGTTTTCAGGTCATCTTACATTGAATCCAGGCATTGCTGTGCATTATCTTTCAGATGTATACTTCTTTTTTATTATACAGATGAAATTGTAGGTCAGAAGTTTCCAGCAAGTATTTAAGTGTGTCAAAAAGTAGCAAAACAAATAAGGGTTATAGTTAATGTTACATTTGCTTTCTTGTAGAAATAGTTTTACTTTTTTTTTTTTAATTTCCAAACAGGGTATCACTAAGTTGCAAAGTTTTCTTGCTGCCCAGGCTGAGCTCAAACTTATCCTCCTGCCTCAACCTCCTTGAATGCTTGAATTATAGGCCTATGCTGCCAGGCCTGACTCACTTTTACATTTTTAAAGAAGATATCTAATTTTAATCGTAATAATAATAATAAAAGTGTTATTAAAGGAAGGAGAGGAATTAGTTTTAGTTTTATCAATCTTTAATGAAACCTAAATAGCCAATATGTAGTATTTACTTCCTAATTTGGGACGAATAAATTAGAATATATTATAAATATACAAAATATTTTAAAAATTTGAGATTTGAAGATACAAAGTTCTGAACTGAAAATAGACAACTGAGCTGAGTATTTGCACATGGCTGTAATCCCAGCACTGCAGAGACTGAGGCAGGACAGTCACAATTTCTTGGTCAGCCTACATAGAGAGACTCTGTCACAAACAAAAAATGGAGCCACGATCTCTATTATGATAAAGTGTGGATAACAAAGCGAAGGCAGAATTTTTGTCAACAGGATCGTCCCTCAAGTTATATTGTACTTTCAAAATGCATTAAAGATCATGAGTTATAATTCCCAGAAATATTTTAGTAGTTCCAGGCCTTTTATATTTAATATATATATTCTTCTGTCACCAATTTAAAAATCACACTTTACTGTATTTTTTACTTAAAAATATGGAGCCTAGTAAATTATTTATATTTTTATGGAAATGTTTCTTTGTCTAGCTACTGTTACCAGATGAACTTACAACAAAACCAAAGCTACCTTGTTACTTTTGGTGGGTATTACCACAGTAAGATTTGTACTGTGCTGTGTGAGGTACCTACCATGTCATTTAAGACTGCTGTTTTTTTTTTTCCCTAGTGATAAAAAGTTGATTGCGGAAGGACCTGGGGAGACAGTACTGGTTGCCGAGGAAGAAGCTGCTCGGGTGGCACTTAGAAAACTCTATGGGTTCACAGAGAACAGAAAGCCTTGGGACTACTCCAAGCCCAAGCAGATCTTGGGAGCAAAGAGGACCAGCACTGCCAGCTGACCAGCCGGTGGTGTGGTACCATGACTTCATGAGTAAAACACTGAGGCAGACATGCCAAAGGTTTTCAAGCTGAACATCTTCACATTTGTAAATAAATGTCTTACTGTTCATATTATGTTCCTAAAATTGTGTATTCAGTAATAGGTTTTGGGGTTTGTTTTTTTTTTTTTTTTGATTCTTTATAGGTTAGACTTTTTCCTGAAAGTTTTTTTTTTTTTTATTACAGTCATTCCTTAGTAATTGACTGCTTTGAAATTCCTTGAATTTGGTACTCAGTGTATTTTGACACAAAATATTTTCCCCAGTACTTACTGATTTTATTTGGTACTCAGTGTGCAAGTTAGAACAGTGAGTATTAATCAGCCTGGATTGATTTGCTACCCTTTCCAGCCTAATCAATTTCTTTGGTAGTCATCATGCACCTGGCACCAATTTACATCGAGTGCAGAGGTACATTTCTATGTGTAATTTGTACTGCTAGGTGTGTTTTATTCCCCTTTAACTGTAAGATATTAAAATCAAATATCTTACACAGATTACTGTCATACCAGTAGAACTACTGTTTTTGTCAGTGTTACAGTGCAGACTATTTTCCTATCTTGAAGAGATAGGAAGTTGATTAACTTTCTAATGTAACTTTAGCTAAGATAGTAACATTGCACATTCTTAGAAATGCAAAGTATAGCTTATAACTAACAGGTATTTATATGATCTCTAGAGTTGAGGTTTAACATTTTATGTACTAACATATTTCTTAATTCACTTTCTATAAAGTGTCAGAAAAAGAAGTTTTCTGCTTTTAAGAAATTGCCTTTTCCAAGAAAACAAAACTTAAAAGCAGCTTAAAATACTACAAATGGAAAAATAAGTATTTATCATTTCAGTTTGATACTCTCAAGAATTAGAGACCGTTTAGTATAATAGAGAGCAAGTCCTAGACAGGGGCTGTCTAGCTCAGTTCAGTAACCTTCTGACTACCGTTTTTTTTTGATTTATATTGTTTTACCAGCTTGGCAACAGTGGTTATTTCCTTTTAAGCTGCTGGAGGTCGCTCCAGAGGTTAATTAAAAAAAAAAAAGCATTTGAGAATAGAAAAAAAGAAAAGTGCCAAAACCAACTGTACTTTTTCCATGATTTCTTCTTGTAAAGAAAGGTGAAAGACCTTTAAAACTCCTTCCATGTCCTACTGATGGATTTTTTTTTTCCATCCCTCTAAACATGAAGCCAGTAGAGGGCCGAAGCAGATGTATGGGGTAACTTGTAGGGAAATGTTATTTTCCTTATTTGTACTACTCAGTGTCCTGGCAAGAAAGAGAAATGAACAGGCAAATGGGATGAATGTAACAGAAAACTGAGGGAACCCAAAATGGATAGCCAGTGCTGTAGGGGCAGCACTTGAGGAAATTGACTCTTGGGCCTCTGTCGCACCTGACAGCAACAGTAGCTTTTGGTACAGGCGGCCAACCCACGGTGAGTGGGTGAGGAGGGAGTTGGGGGTAAAATCCTGATCCCATTCTGGTGCCCACTCAGCTGTTTCACGGGCACTTAGTCAGAATCCATTCCAGGCCATAGAGCAAGAGGACTTGCAAAGGAAGTCCGTAAGACTCAGCCTGCCGGGACAGCCCAGTGGAAAGAAAAGCTTGCTGCTCAGTTTACTGATAGGTGTGCCAACTCCATACAAGGTGGCAGGAGCAGCCCCCCGTTCTTACCTCTGGTTCAGTCTCCATCTCTCCACAAGTCTGCTCCCATGAAAATAAGAACAAGAGCGCCAGTGCCCCGACAAACTGACAAAACGGTTTTAACGTTGTTTTTGAAGCTGCAAAAAAGCACTTCTATCATGGTTAAGTTTTGCCTGAGGTGGGAGATACTATATTTTAAAGTCTCAATTTGTAGCTGGTATTGTGAAACATGCCTGTAATCACAGCACTCGGAGTCTGAAGCAGGCAAATCCCAAGATTGAGCCCATCTTAGACAGTTCAGTGACTTGAGACCTGTCTCAAAAAACAAAAAAGGGCTAGAGTTGTCACCCAGTGTTCAAAGAAGTCTGTCTTCTGCAAAAGTGAGACATGTGGGCACCTGGTTCAGTGGTTTTGCCCACATCCCAGCCATCTCTGAACCCACTTAAAAAACTCCATTGCTGAATTAGCTAGGAAAAAGAGGGACTTGAATCACATGTAAGAGGATTTACTTTATCCCAGGTCAGGAAAGGGTTGTTTTGGGAGAAGAAATCTTGAAAAGTAATCTGGTTAGCTTAGTTGGCAGGTTTAAGTGGAAGTTCACTTTTTGAAGAGTTAGCTTCAGTAATGGGACACTTGCATAGACAAATGCAGTAGTAAAAACACCACTTAAGTTTGTCACCCAGAAGTAAATTAATAATAGGCGTCTCTTTGACACTAGGAGAAAGATAAAGTTTCTGGGAAGTAAAAAGCAGCATCTTCTAATCGCTTACTCAGCCCATATATGTGAAATGTCAGATTCTGGCTGAAGTAGTAGATTAGATTTTTTTTTCCTAAATGGGCATTTAAGTGGGTGTGGAAAATGTGCAATCTTAAAATTTTTCTTCTCTGGGCAGTTTGCAGACCTTAGCCTACAGGACTGGAGGAGAACTCTCCACATTAGGTTGTTAAGCCCCTGAACCGTTAGTGCTTCTAGATTTATGTATGGAACAAATCTAGCTTTAGTACACATAATTACTTTGCTTATAAAAAGAGCCATTTTTCTTATAAATAGTAATTTCAAAGTACCCACTAAAACATAAGCTAGGATAAAGAAAATTCACATACTTCTGCAGTACCCTAGGAAATAGTTGGAAACTTGGACTCAGTCTCCGGATAATCTCCGAATAACCTCATGTAAGTTAGTTATGTGGTCACGAGGAACATGTCTTCACAAGAGTGTCGTCCAGTGGGGCATGTGACCAAATTTATCCATTGACCATTTGGCTTTTGACCAGTACTGGCTTTTTTGACTACAGTCTAATTCAAGCTGTGAGGACAAGACTGTCAGAAAATTGCTGAAATGTAAAATACTGAGACTTGAACTTAGGTTGGTGTCAGAGGAAGACAGTAGTCATCTACTTTGAAATTCTGACCCCTTTTATCTTTTAAGTCCAAAGAAGGAGTGGGCCAAAAATTGAACAACTACAGACTCAATTACAAAATTCATATATAACCCTTTAATTCATACTATCATTTATTACATGCATATTCAAAATGAGTAACAATTAAAATGCTTTTTTGTGGACATGAGAAAGTAATCTAGAAAGTAATTTTCAATTAGAATTAGAACAAATTTTGTGTTCAGCACTGCATTAATTTGGCCAGAGGGTGGCGCGCTAACCCTGCAACACAGCCTACAGTGTAGTGCTGTACCATTATGGGGAGCACTGTTTCCTGCTTGTACAGGGAAGAATATGCGTACAGGGTACAGGATGACAAGGAAACGTCCCTTTTCTGGGCTCTGTATGACGTTCTATGAATGTTCACCTCCAGTGCCAGGAGAGGAGGAGTTTTTCCAGCCCATTTTATTTCCAGAAAGAGTGAAAATTGCAGGGCTGCCAAAGATGAAGCTTTTAAAGCCACTTTGGTTGTCCCCTTCTTGCTGTTCCTTCTCCCTTTTCATGAAGACAGTGAGTGTACCGTACAGTCATGGGAGTTCTCTTAGGCACCTCTGCACTTCTGAACCCAGTGGAGGAATTCTTCCTATCACAGAGGCCTACTTACAACACATCCCCAATTTAGGGCTGCTTCAGGGAGACTGTCCAACATCTGCATTCTTTTCTTTTCTTTTCTTTTCTTTTCTTTTCTTTTCTTTTCCTTTCCTTTCCTTTCTTTCTTTCTTTCTTTTTTTATTTGGAGACAGGGTCTTGCTCTGTAGCCCAGGCTGGTCCTGAACTCACTATGGAGTCCAGGCTGGTCCTGAACTCACTATGGAGTCCAGGCTGGCCTTGGACTCACAGAAATCCTCTGGCCTCAGCCTCCGATTGCTGGGATTACTGGTGTGCGCCATCACACCCAACTTATGTGGTGCATTTTAACTGCTGTGCCTTTCCTGCAGCCCACATCTACATTCTTAAACTCACTTTGTTCCTGCTTCTCCATAGATCCCTCTGTCGTTTGTAAAGATTTTCAATTTTTTTTTTTTTTTTTTTGGCATGCTACTGCTGATTGAACCTAGGACCTTCACACTGAGCTGTATCTCCAGCCCTTTTGTTAAATTTTTAGACCAGATGTCACTAAGTGGCTTAGATTCCTCTGCCTCAGCTTCCCAGGTACTTGGGATTGTAAGCAGGTACAACACCTCACCTAGATCCAGTCATTATTTGGGACCTAGAGCTGTAATTCTTGACTGACTTTTGGGACACTATATAGTGAACTTAGTGCTTGCATGATTTTTCTTAGAGCAGTTATTTCATTTCTCATGACAAGTTAATCCTGAACAAATTAGATTTTTAATTATTTTATGTATATACAACCTTTACGATACCCTACATTTGAAAATGGAACTTTATTTCCATGAAAAAACTGTCCAAAAAAAAAAAATCACAGTCAAGCTGGGGTATAGAGACATATGCTTGTAATCCTAGCACTTAGGAAGCTGAGGCAAGAGGACTATGAGTTTGAGGCCAGCCTGGGCTCTGTAGTGATTCGAAGGACAGCTTGACCTACGTAGTAAAACCCTGTCTCAAAAAATGAAAACCAATTACAAGTACACACATAGTTGAAAAAGTCAGGTATGGCTACAGTCTGCTTTCACTGATATTCCCCTGTTCTTTTTACCTATCTGGTTGCTTGACAGTATTCAGTAATAGAAAATTGCTGGTTTCAGAAAAATTTTCTGGGAGAAAAGTAATGAGAAAAAAAAAAAAACCATGAACTTCTTGCATTGAGGAAGAACTCTAGTCTGCCCCAATCCATGGTTTTTCACTAGTGCATATTGGTCATATAGATTAGTAGATTTCATTTGGGCAGATATATATGCACAAAATACACTTTATCACCCTCCTTCTGCCACCCTACTCCTATACATTTGGGAGCATTCAGTGAGCGGGTGTATTTTGAGGATTATTAATGTCAACGTGTCTTTTACTGTAGTAATATTTTTTAAAAATTTCATCACCATGATTTTTGGTCTTGCCTTCTAACTGTATAGGAGAACACACTATTTGTGTTTCTGAGTCTAGCTGATTTTGCTTACTGTGATCATCTCCAGATCCTTCTGTTTTTGTGCAGATGACATTATTTTATCCCTTTTATGGCTGAGTCGTACTTTACTGTGACTGTAATCCGTGTTAGGAACTCTTATTCATTACTCCTAATATCTTTTCATCAGAGCTGGTGTACGTTAGAATTACAAGATGAACTAATGAATATATGTTGATACACTTGGTTGTAAAAGAGATTAATCATGAGTTCAGCAACAGCTAGAAACGGATATTTCTAAGTCAGAGTAGAATTTGCCAGAACGGCTGATGATGCTTTCTCTCCTAGGCTACTCATGTCAGCCCTTATATGCTAAGACAGTCTGTCAGTAAGGGCCAGGGGACATTTAGTCCTAGAGCTATATTTAATGAGACAATATAGTAAAAAATCAGCTGGCCATCATCAGTTCTTTAATGTGTTGTTCACTGTAGTGATATGCATGGCTCACTGGGGGTTACTGGCTCTCAGTTCTTGGCCCTTGAATAGTCTTGTCCAGGAATGACGGGCCCAAAGTTCGGCTGTGCTTCTGTTTCCCTTTGGTAGCTAAGATTACAACCTTCAGGTCGAGGCTAAAGCATTAAGAAAGTGAAAAGTTCATTTCCAATTTCTACCTAATGTTCAATATTTTTCAAAAACGCCCAGTGTACTTGGTATGATGAAGAACAGAGATTTCCCATGGTAAATTTCTCATTTAGGATGCGTCTCTTTTTTGTTATGGTTTGAGAGAGAGTAAAAAGTACAGTATGCAATCTCCAAAGAAATGGGGTTTTATTGATAGTGGCAGTGTCCACTCTGTGGCTTTTCAGGAGTGGACTCAAGGTGCAGAGGGCACAGCATTTCAGTGTTTCCTCTCTTGGCTCTCAGTGCTGGCATCAGGGAAGAAGGTGTTTGCTACTCTGCAGGCACAGAACAAATTGCTGCTCTTCCTGCTTCAGATCCCTTAATGGGAAGCTCATGTCACTTAGTTTTTGTTTTGTAGAAAGACAGTTCGTAGTACAACGCACACTCATTGAACCTTTTTGCCAAGTTCTCATGATTGTTTTTTTCAGATCACCTGCCATTATCTCATCTTTAGAACAGACTCCAAAGGCTATTAAGACATAAGGCTTCCATCATATTTGAGTCAGGGCTGCTTTCTTTTTCCTTAGTGTCTCAGGCAGAATTGAAAGCATCATCTCATTAAGTGCCCAAAGAGAGGCTGGCTGCCCTCGTGGTTGGCACAGTTTTTCCATAGGTCTTCCATTTTGTTATTTCAGGAAGATTGCAGCTTGTCTCCTGCTCAAACTCAGCATGGCATCTAATCTATATGATGAATTGTTTGCTTAAATAGGTCTACAGAGCAAAAATCATCTATCACAGGCCTGTAATTTTTGTAGCAGTCTCCATCTTCAGTTTCCTTCAAAGAAAGGAGTTTTCAGAAATTTGATAGTTTTGAAGACAAGACCTGCACACTTATTGACTTAAGTATACCAAAAGGCAAAAGTTGAATTATATATTTAAAAAATTGAAAGGAGGGCTGGAGGAATGGTTCAGCAGTTAAAGCGCTTGCTAGGCAGGCTCTATCTAGGTCAAGAGCTAAGTACCTGAGTTTGAGTCCCCAGCACCACATAAGCTGGGCATGGTGGCTTATGCCTGCCTGTAATCCCAGCACTAGGGAGGCTGAGACAAGAGGATTGCCGAAAGTACAAGGCCAGCCCAGGCTTTATAGTGAGTTCAGGACCAGCCTGGGCTACAAAGTGAGACATGGTCTCAAGTAAATAAATAAATAAATAAAAGAAAATATTGAGAGGACCTTTCTCTCCCTAGAGCAGTGGTTATAAACAGGTTCCAAAAGTCAGCGAGGACCAGAATTGGTATGATGAGTGCAGAATAAGGGGGAAAGATGAGTAAGTTGGGAGGATCAAGTAGAAATAGAAGTAGGACAGACAGTAGGGAAACCTTGGTAGTATGAGTTTTTCCAAGTTCTGCACATCATATATGTGTGAAAACTTGCTCATAATCAGTGGTACTCAAAAATAGGACCAGATAGTACAAATTTGAAGTCCCCTTTTAACATGTGACCTGTGAACTACTGAGGAACGGCCCGTCTATGTCGCCAGGGTCATCCTGGCTTTCTAAGGAAAGTGAACTCTAATCAAGGTGAGCACTGCTGGAGCCCAGGGATCGATGTCCCTGCAGCCACTTGTCCAGCTTCCCTCTCTTAGACTCATAGCCACTGTGTCATACTTGCATGTCTTGAAAAAAAAAAAAAACACTTGAAACAATGAGATATTTTTCAGCCCCAAGATTGTCTCCCTTCCAACATTAAACTAGCTAGGAAAAAGATGTATTTATCTCTGGACCCTCTAGTACTTGGTACCAGATAGACATTAATTTTAAGAGTCAAGTTTGGATACTCAACTGGTCAAGCATTACTCCTAGGTATGTCTATAAGGGTTTTTTCGAAAGAAATTGGCATTTGGTATTTGAATCAGTAAATCAAGTAAAGAAAATCTTCCTTTGGTGTTTGGGGGCACCATGCAACCAGCTGAGGGCACTCTCTTCTGGTGCTTGGATATTTATCTTTTGACATCGGACATCATCAGCTCCCTAGGTTCTCAGGCCTTTGAGAGGCACACCATGGCTTCCCTGGTTATTAAGCCTTCAGACTGAGCTATGCCACCTGTGTTCCTAAGTCTCCAGTGTGCAGACAGCATATGGAGGAACTTCTTAGCCTCCATAGTCACATGAGCCAGTCGCCACCATAAATATCACAGATTCTGGCCTAATCTGGAAATGGTAAGGCTTGAAGGACTGAGAAATGCCTAGGAAATTAGCAAAGCACACTTATGGATGTGACTTGATAACCACCCTGAATCGGGGTGGCACCATCCGGTAGGCTGGGACCTGAATGGAACAAAAGTGGAGGAGGAGGAAGGCTGTAGGCACAGGCTCTTTCTCTGTCTGCAGAGTTTGGGGCTTTCCTTTGCCAGGCCCTTCTGCCATGATGTGCTTCCCTATGGCCCGGAAGCAAGAGGCGAGTGTGCCAGGACTGAAATCAGGGACCAAGATACATCTTTTCTCCTTCAGAATATTCTCCAGTATTCTGTCACAGAGACCAAAACAACCCAATTCTATTTCTCTTGAGAATTCTGAATGTTATTGCATGGGAATAAATAACACGTGAATGGAGCTCATAATTCTAATTTTATTGCAAACATTATTACTGTTTGAAACAATTCAAAGTAATATAAGTGGGAGCAGAGTGCTGGCTCTAAAAGTTTTCAATAATGATGTGAATGCTTACGAGGATGTACGCAGTGTAAGGGAGCCAGTCAAAAAATTATTTTTACAGTTACTTCTAAAAATGAAGAGTTCTCTCTTCTTTCTGTCTGGGTTTGGTGAGTATCCACATACCAATAGTTGTAAACAGCAACATTCAGCCCACTTTACAAATAAAGAGTTACAGGTGGTAAGTAGACGGGAGTGTAGAATGTGATGTATTGTTGAGGAGTGCCAAGAAGAGATCATGGGACTAAAAAAAGAAGAATACTTTCCACGCTTTGATAAGAAAAGTTTAAATCATTCTGATTTAGACAGGACTACCCAAATATATAGGAAATTCATGGGAAAAAAATCCCAGGCAGATGGTAATATAATTGTGATGTTTAAGTACAACTTGGAAACTTACCCCAGGAAACAATACAAAACAAAAACTTGTCATTTCATTAAAAAAAAATCACTCCAGCCTGTCACCAAAAACACAACAGTCACTGTTGCCTCAGCTTTCCATAAGAATATTAATTCCCCGGCAGGCTCTGTCTGCACTTGGACAAAATCTCGATCTTTGCTGAAAATACCTGTCTCGGCTTGAGGGCACTGCAGTTCCTAGTGGTGGAAATCTGGTTACCGTAGTAGTTACTCCTTCGAAGCCACGTATAAACTCTGAAGTGTTGGAGCAAGGAATAGAACTTGGTTGTCAGCTTTACAGGAGAAGGACAGAAAAAAGTCCAGTGGCTTTGGACTTCCTACTTTCCTAAAGGCAAAGGCTTGTGAGAAAAGGCTATAGTGTTTTTTAAAGGCTGTTTCCTTTGCTGTATTTTCAGAGAGCAGAGAAATTGCCTTTTATCGGGGGGTTACTATTCATAACACTTTATTTTTAACTTTGTACAAAATACAAAAATGCAAGTCCAGAGAGTACAGACCAGTAGTGACAGGCACACTGCACAACAAACCCACAGACCTTGGCTAGCAAGACATTAGTATTTAAACTATATTTTAGTGACTACATGCATTATATAAAACAACAGCAACAACAACAAAATCACACAGAGAGGGTAGAGATTTCACTATTTTCACCCCCCAAATAATGCTTGCTCTTAAGACTTTGGATGAAGGTAGAGAAAAAATTAAAAAGGCAAGTCATTTTTTTTCCATAAAAGAGTAAAAGCTAAAGTGTCCTTATTTATTTTTTTTTATTTATCGTCACACCGATTACATTTTTTTGTCCTGAAAAGCCACACATATAAACAAAACAAAACAAAAATTCTGAACTGGACAGACAGCAAATACTCAAGAAGATTGTTAACCTAGGTAACCGTTCAGTAGTTTAGAGAATCTTTAGACACGATGAAGCTTGTATTTATTTCTCGGTCCAACGTTCCAGCCTCCTGCCCTTTCTTCTCATGCCTCCCGGAACAGGAATGCTTGCATCAGTGAGTCTGTTGCTAAGAATTAAGTTTTGAAAAACAAAGCAACGTACAAAAATATTTAACAGAACTATGAAAGATGTAAGAAAAGTCCTTTCTTCATAGCAAAGTAGTCTTTGCATGGTTTCTTTTGCACACTCTTCAGGGCTTGTTTATCTGCCCCATGAATAAAATAGCACCTAGAAAATGAAGAAGTGATGCATGACTCAGTAAAGGAATGATTCTTCAAATAAGACAAAAACAGAACATTAAGAAAAGGAGCCTTACTTAACCTATGTCTTGGTTGTACTATTTTATAGAACTTTCTATAAGCATAGACATATCTCTCTTGTCCCTGTCCTTAATTTGGTAGCCACTGGTGACACATGGCAACTGAGTACTCCAAATATGGTTAGCATGAGAAAGAAGTTTTCAATTCTGTTGCTAATTTAAAGTTAAGGTTAAATAGGCACATGTGGCTAGAAGCTGCCATATGTTCAGCTTTGAAGCATGCTCATTAGGGCATTAGTGATAACCAGAAGATAAAAAGATAGAGAACTACCTCTCTCATGGAGTGAATAGGCATGTCCAACCTGAGGCCTAGAGGGTTCTTTGCTCTTTTTTTTTCCCCTTAATGTTATGATAATTTTAAAAGAAGTTTTACTTATATACATTAACTATATTATATATTTTATACTGGACTAAGACAATTCCTTTTCAACAAAACAAAACAAAACAAAGCAAAAAAACAAGAGCCATAGAAGTGGCTTGCCACAGGCAAGACATACCTGGATTAAAGCAATCGTAAAAACTAAAATGTATTACAAACTACTCTGTATCAATATGAAATCCACCTCTCCACAAAGGCAGTCTCATACTTCACAACTGTACTAAAAGGAATGTAGATGCCAATAAAGGCCAGAGCCAGATTTGAACCCATGGTTTGTAGAACTAGAATCTGTTGAGTTATAATGACAGAGTGGGCATGCAAAGGTTGAAGACATGTAGCCTCTTCCAAAATTTAACATTTATAAAATTATAAAAATAATTAGTAGATATCTAAAGTATTCCCTCAAAATACTGAGCTTCTTTATATATTAAGAACCCCCCCAAAGAACAACCAACAGCACCCCCTAGAGCCACAGTCTTGTCAGTATGTATTCTCTATCATGCTGTCTAAACAGCCTTAATGTTTTCATCTCATAAATGTGGGTGTTTACAGCATTGAAGTGTTAGCTGTTGTTGACAGGAGGCAACTAGGTTAAGGACAGCGCTGCCGGATACAACGATGCATGCAATATACCTTTCTGAAATCTAATGTGCACGGAACAGAGAGGAGAATCACTTACCTGTAGGGTTATGTCGGATGAAAAATAGAAAGGGCCTGTCTACTACAAACCAGGGAGGCGATGACCTTGCAATTAGAATCGCAGCTTTGGGAAGAAAAAGAAAGTGTATTACATACTCAGCAGAAGGCTAGCCATTCATTACATACTCAGCAGGAGGCTAGCCAGGTAGCTCGGATAGATCCACAGATGCTGGTGTTTGCAGGCACACTTAATTCCTGTCCAGGAGGCTTATTGTGTTATAATGGCTTCAGTGGTCACCTTTTACTGATCATCTACCCATGGGCCAGATCCTTTCCGTTTATGGTCTCATTTATTCAATAAAATCACCATCTTCTGTAATACATGTATATACTTCTAGAGTTTTTATGAGAATTAAATGACATAAAACATGGCCGCTGTTAAAAGCATCTGCCACTAAATGAATGCTCAGTGCATAATCACTGTACTAGCTATGTGTTATTTATACTATCTGCTGTGCTGCTGATGCACACTGGTTCTTTTATACTTTAATTTTAAAATTTTTATTTATTTATTTATTTTTGAGGCAGGGAGTCACTCTTCCAGGCTGGCCTCGAACTTACGATCTTCCTGCTTCAGCCTCCAAGTGCTAGTATTACAGTTGAGTACCACCATGCCTGGCCCTTTTGAATCATTCCAAATCCTTTCTGTACCTTAAGGACCAAGTCACTTGTCAAAAGTTACAGAACTTTTGCCACCTTTCTCTCTCTCTTTTTTCTTTTCTTTTTTCTCATTGGGTAGACCTTGACCTCATGGCAATCCCTCTCCTCCTGCCTCAGCCTCATGACTGCGTCCTCATACTCAGCTTACATAGTGCTGAGGAGTCAAACTTATGACCTCAGCGCTAGCTAGGAAAGCACTGGAACCACTGAGTACCCCAGCCCTCTGTGCCTTCCCTGACACATCACTTAGGTTTCCTTTGCACCAGCAATGCGGACTGTTCATCTGGGCCTATTATTACTTTATATTGCTGTGCATCTCCTCAGGTATAGGCATGTGACTTTTGGTTCACAGGTCCTAGCCCTGCTTCCTCTGCCCTAGTTACCTGTGGTATCTCCCGCTTGATAAGCCTGTGACAAGGCCATAGGGAGGGTAAGCATGTGACAGCCATGTGGCACTGGCTGAGATGGCTCAGTTCTTTTTCTCAAACCAAATGCCTTTGGCTTGATGCTGGACAAGGTCCACCTGCAGCTACTCCAGGGCAAACCACTCCACTTGGGATTATTAAGAAGGGCTGAAGGGTGAGCAGATGTCATGAATTGTGTCCCCACCTTCATAAGTTAAAGCCACAAGCCCCTAATGTGATGGCATTAGGACAAAGGAGGTCCTAAAGGTGAGCATCCTCATCCAACAAGAGTTGTTCCAGAATGGGGTAACACGAGAGATGATGTGGGTGCAAAGAGAAGACCGTGTGCAGCCACAGTGAGCCGGCACCATCTGCAAGCCAGAGAGAAAAATGGCAGAAGCCGCCAAAGCTGTCCACACCTTCATGTGGGACTTCCAGACTCCGGAACTGTGAGACAATAAAATCCTGTTGTTTAAACCCCTAGTCTGTGGCACTCGCTGTGGCAGCCCGAGAGCTGACTATCCCAACAGGACCTGGGTGATGATGACACCAGGCCCACCCTTGGCTTGTTCCTATTCTGCTGTTACAGTCAGGACATTCTCGGCACATTTTGAACAAGGGCTCCATGTCTTCATTTTGCACAGAGCCTCACAAATTGTATAGCCGGTCTTGATAGTTACCCCCTGGCAAAATTATCCAATAACTTTGGCAAAGTTGAGAAGTTACTTATAACCAGCAGAAAGATAAACCTTAAAATTTCCAAACTTCTTATCCTAGGTCTTCATCTTAATTAACTCTATTTTTTCTTTTATTACTATGTATTTATTTGTGATACATAATAACACTCAGCTTGAAAACTGTTGTATTTACATATTGCATTTTGATCATTTTTTCTTCCCTCAGTGCTATTTTAAAGAAATAAAGATTTCTTTTAACTTTGAGAAAAGGAATAAGGTGTCTATCTATTGTCAGTATACATGGTGTCTTTTTTTTTTTTTTTTTTTTGAGACAGGGTTGTATTCTATAGTCCAGGCTAGTTCTGAACTCACTCTGTATCCCAGGGCTGGCCTTGAACTCATAGCATTCCTCCTGCCTCAGCTTACTGAGTGTTGGTATTACAGGCATGTCCCCAACTTAGGTGGTGCTGAGGAATCCAACTCAGGTACTTAGTACTTGCTAGGCAAGCACTTTAACCACTGAGCTATTTCTCCAGCCCCTCAAAAGGTACCTTTTAAGGACCAGAAATATTTGGCCAGCTGAGTGTAGCTGAGTTATTCACTTTATGAACTCTCATATTTTGGCCAGATCTGTTCATTCAGTCTCATATGGATAATTAGGGGAGAAAGTGACTTAAGATTGCTCTATTTTCTCCTGCATTATATAAGCCACTGAGGGGAAAGCGGATGTCGAAGCTCTAATTACCAAGGAAGCTGCAAAGCCATCCTGCTGCAGTGCAACAGATGCTTGCTAATTCTTCCCTTTGCCCCAGAGAGGCCACACTGGCTATCGTCCTCGAAGTGCTTCTATATTACATTTCAATCTAAAGATGGGTCTTCTCTGCCAATAAGAAGGTGGACTTATCCTCCAGAGAGCAGGGTCAGCAAATTACTACCCTCAACTTACACTGAAGGACCAAATCCTGTTTTCATAAATGAAGTTTTACTGAAACACAGCCACATTGGTTCCCTTGTGTGGTCTTGGGCTGCTTTCCTTGCTCTAGTGGCAGGTGGGAGAAGCTATGGTGGACATCGTGTGCCCCACAAAGCTGGAATAAAGACTGTCCCTCTGTATGGAAGTTTGCTCACTCTTGCTCCAGAGGAATTTCTGCCACTTAAATGATTTTCTTTTTAATGGAACACTTGGTCTATCCACAGACATTGCCATATCCCAAGGGATAATTCATGGAGCCGGCTGGACCCAAGGCCCCTTGGATGTCTGGTCAGGTGATGAATGAACTGGAGTGTCCTGTCCGAACCAGCCCTGCCACGTGACCCAGCACTTACCTGTCGATGCTGAAGCTTTTGTTCCATCTTCACTGACTTCAATTTTTGCTTTTTGTAAGATATGAGAAACATGAAGGCTTTCTGTCCCTGTTTGCAGAAAATATAACATAATCAGCATTTGTGTGACAGATGGGGTGCCTGTGTAAGCCTGGGAAAATTCTAGTTCTTAGAAAGGGTCAGGATGAGTGACCTCTGAAAGTCCTGCAGAATGAAGGCTATAGGTATCCTCCTCACTGGGGTGAATTTCAGTCCTATAGATGGGGAAACTGAGGCCTAGAGTGCTAAGAAATCTGTTTCCAAGTCATATGGCTAGTTAGTCGCAGAGTATGAGCTGGATTTTCTCAACAGCAGCCCTTTACCTTATAGGCAAATCTATGAGAAGGGGGACAAGAGTTCAGACTTCTGGTGAGGGCAGCTGTGCCTTGGGGATTGACCAGGGGGCTTACTTCCCTCCTCAGGAAAGCCTGAGCATCAGCAGTCATCCCTACATGTGGCCTTCCAGGAAATGGCCCACTGGATTAATCTTAGCCTAATGGGATAGAGGTCTGGATGCAAAGGGGAAAAAAAATGGCATCTGTGTCACATGACTTTGGGCTGTCTGCACCAATGCCCAGCTCTAACAGCCAATTGTGACTGAGATGTGTGTTTATAGGGCCCATGTCAGGGTTACAGAGAACATCTCAGGAGAATTTGGGGCACCTGGCCCTCTCTGGGCACCCGTCCCAGTCAGTACAGTATTTAGGCTGAGAAGTGCAGATCAGAACAGCTCCGGCTTCCCCAAGCTGAGGAGATCGTGTTAAATGGAGATCGGCTCCACTGTCTGGGTCAGACTCAGGATTGTGCATTTCACATGAGCAGGTGACACTAATGGGGCTGGATGGAGATGGTGTACGTGGCAGGAGGTGAAGGGCTCTGAGCTGCCTATGGGTCCACGGGACGGGAACTCAGCTGTTCACCAGCATGCAATTGGGAATGCCAACAAACCAATTTCTTACCAGTCAAAGGGAAAAATAGAAACTGGAATACAGATCATGTTCAAGCCATGGCTTTTCTTTATAAGGAGTTTGCTGTTCTAAATTTAAAAGGCAAATAATGGAGCATTCAAACAAAACTCTACAAAAAGTGATGTGGACTGGCGAATGGAGGGACAGGAGGCCAGGGGGTTTCAGTTGCTTTGGCAAAGAAATATTCTTATTGGGCTCATCTGAATTTTTGTTAGTTTGGATTAATAGTCAGAAAATTGCCAAAATCCCTATCTGGATGTAAAGTATGCTGATAATGTTGCTTGATGGAATATTTGAGAGCACAAAAACCCTGTGGGTCTTTTTTTTTTTCAAATGTAAGGAAAAAGTGCATTTGAAAATAAAGTGAAGCCAGGCCTCGTGGCGCAAGCCTGTAATCCCAGCACTTGGAAGCAGAAGCAGGGAAGGTAGCAAGCTCAAGCCCAGCGTGGGCAACTCCGTGACTCAGCGAGACGCTTTCTGAAAATAAAAATTAAAACGGGCTGCAGATAGGGGGCTGGAGGAATGACACAGCAGTTCAAGCACTTGCCTTCAAGTGCAAGGCCCTGAGTTCGATTCCCCAGCACCACATAAAGTTGGGTGTGGTGATGCACGCCTGTAATCCCAGCACTCGGGAGGCTGAGGTACATGGATTGTCCTGAGTCCAAGACCAGCCTGGGCTACAGAGCAAAACTCTGACTCAAAAAGAGAGAGAGAGAGAGAGAGAGAGAGAGAGAGAGAGAGAGAGAGAGAGAGAGAAGAAAAGAAAAAGGGGGAAAAAATGGGCTGCAGTTAAAGCTCAGTATGAAGGCTCTGGATTCAATTCCCAGTACAGAAAACAACAGCAAAGTAAGGTTAATATCTAAAAGCCACAGGTAAAAGAGGAAGTACATGAAGTATTTATTTAGTGGTACTGGAGATCTACACCAGAGCCTTCTCATTAAGCTATATTCCCAGCCTATTTTTAATTTTTAATTTTGAGACAAGAGACTCACTAAATTGCTAAATTGCCCAGGCTGGGCTCGAACTTTCAAACCTCCTGCCTCAGCTTCCCAGGGTGGTAGGATTACAAGCCTGTGCCACTGAGCCTGGCTGAAAAATTCATTGACCTGTATAGTTTCTGGGGCTTCATTTGAGATGCACATGTGCAATGCATGAGGTGAATGATGCTGCTTTCATTGATGAAGGTTAATAGCATTATCTGGTGATTGGGCAACACATTTCTAACTCCTCTTTTTTGGTGGTGGTGGTGGTACTGGTACCGAGGGCCTTGTACCTGTTAGGCATGTGCTCTACCACTGAGCTATATCCCCACACCCTTTGCTTCACTTTGAGATAGGGTCTTAATAAGTTGCCCAGGTAACCTGGACATTATAATTCTCTTGGCTCAGCCTCCTGAATGGCTGGGGTTATGGGATGTGCCACCATGGTAGCCTTAATTTTGATCTTTTCTCCTTGAACAAATCAGAGACCCGGTTTGTACCATTTTCTTTGGGTTTAAGAATAAGTTTTAAATTAGACATACTTGTTATTTTTGCAAAATTTGCCTTTGATGGATCAAACATTTCTGTAATGCCAAGAGCTTGCAGCGGGTCCTTCAAATCTGTCTGTGCCTCAGCTGTGAACCTACATGAAAGCAGAAAATAAGAGAAAAAAATCACAAGGCTATAAATGATACAAAATGGTATAATCAGAGCATGTTTACAAAAGGATTTCTTTTAATGTAGGATCTGAACACCATCTGAATTGTTTCTTGGCTTTTAGTCCTAAATTTAAACATCAGAACTGGAGAATAACTTCTCTTGCATTTAGCCGGCAAGTGAACAGTGTACTAACAGCGAGTATAGGTGTCAAACCCTCACCTGCTACAAACTCCTATTTCTACCTTAGGATGATCTACAAAGCTCTGTCTCTTTCATTGAGGTAAAAGTTCAGAGTGGAGACAAACTGCTGTTACTGTGGAAGTTCTTCCCCATATCCAACTCCAGAGCCACTCATTGTGGCTGCTATAGGAACCACCACCATTAGAAGGACTGGAGATGTTAAAAAGAGAGGAGACATACTCCTGCAAGCAAATGTTGGGGTTCCAAAAGCATATTTCTGCTAAAACAGGTGCAACAAGTCATAGGAATAGATGATATGGTATTGTATTTGTGGCCATAAATATATGCTTATCTGTGGCCAGACTGGCCTTGGGGCCAGGTATATGTACATAACAGTTACTAAAGCTATCATCAGATGTGACCTCACCCTGTGGAAGAGCAGCAGGAGAAGGTGCACTGATTCTCATCATAGGTGGGCTACCATGGGGATTTACCTGGATGGACTTCACCTACCAAGGCCTGCAACACTGCCATTGATGGGCTACTGTGGGGATTTATTTTTGCTTCACCCACTGAGGCCTATAATGCCACCACTGATGGACTACTACAGGGACTAACCTGTGCTTTACCCACCACGGCCTACAACTATCAGATTCATTCATATCAAGCACTGCTGATTCAAAGGCATATTTTACAAAAATAACAAGAAATCTTACGAAGAGTTCTAGTAGGTTTTATAAATCTTGTACAGTGATATCTACCTGGGTGACTAGAGAATGAAAAGCTACTAATGCTAGAACTCTCCATTACTGCCAACGCCTGAGTAATTCAAAACTCTGTATAGTGGGAGAATGCTAATGTTGCACGGTTTGTACAAAGAGGATAAAGCTTACTGCCTCCTCTTTGAATCGGGTTTGCAAAGTAATCTCTGGCCTACTAGAAATTAGGATTCACACAAAAATACTGGATCATTTTTTCCTTGGCTTCAAATCATAAGAGCTCGAATTTCATCCCTATTTTATTTTTAGGGTATAATTGACAAACTGCCTTAAATGTTTATGTAAGAATTTTTCCTGGGTGGTTTCAAAATATTTACTTGGTCTTCAGCAACTTCTGACTGAAACTTAAGAAACAATTACAATGAAGCTCCTCATCAAGATAGAGTGGCCTTATACAATATGATGACACACAAGTGTTTTTCAGTATTTTGAACAGAATAAAATATGTTAAAAAGTCATCATTACATGCTGTGTACATGTATTGAATTAGGACACTGTGACTCATAAATTTATGTAATTAAAACTAAAAATAGCTTTTAAATTAGAAAGGCACAAGGTCAATGAAAAAATAAATAAAATACTAATAGGAAAAAAATGTCATGGGTCATGAGGAGCTTGTGTTCACGTGGAGGTTCAGAGACCCAACCCCCCACCCGCCTTTGTTATCACTAGCTTACCACGCTAGGGGCACAGAGGAGATACAAAAGCACTCAGAAAAAAAGTTTATCCTTGCATTCTTACCATACAATTTCTGCAAAATAAAACGAGCTTCACGATGTGTCACAGTTTGGCCTCATGATGTCTGGTAGCCTACATGATAAGTCATTGCTTTCTTTTAGGGAACGGGCCACTTACTTGGGCAGCATCAACTGCACCCTCTTGGACACCATGGTGTTCATCCAGCTGTCTATGGTCTTGGTGCTGATGTGAGGGATGAGGGCCGACAGCGGGGTGGAGCTCTGGGTCGGCAGGGCGATCAGCATGCTGATGCTTTCCCCATGGTAAGGCAGCTCAATGAAATTGTACCATAAGTCATTGGGAGTACTTGCAGATCCTAAAGAAAGCACAGGCAGGTTCAACTCCTGTGGCTCTGATTGGGCACCAGGGGAACTTTAGAGGGAAGAGAGCAACTCAGGCAAAGAACCTCCCTTTTCTTTTTCTTCTTTTTTTCTTTTTCTTTTCTTTCTTTTCTTTCTCTTTCTTTCTTTCTTTCTTTCTTTCTTTCTTTCTTTCTTTCTTTTCTTTCTTTCTTTTTTTTTTGAGACAGGGTCTTGCTCTGTAGCCCAGGCTGGTCCTGAACTCACTATGGAGTCCAGGCTGGCCTTGGACTCATGGCAATTCTCCTGCCTCAGCCACCTTAGTGCTGGGATAACAGGTGTGCGCCACCACGCCTGGCTTATGTTGTGTTGGGGAATAGAACTCGGGTCCTTAGCACTACACTTGCACTTTCTAGGCAAGCACCTTTAACCACTGAGCATTCCTCCAGCTCCAGAACCTCCCTTTTCCACACATAGCTTCCTCATAAGGACAAAGACAAGGACACTGATTTCTTCCACCCCTGGTGGAGGATTCTTTTTCTTTAGTCTAGACAGAATGCCTTTGGGCATCGTCAAACTCACTTTAATTCTATTGAATAGAATTTAACTAGATCATTAGACACACTGAATACTGTGCTTTGCCAAAGCTGACCTTTATATGAATAAAAGAATGAACTCAAGCTGCCTTGTAATCACTTTTGCACTTAGCTTTTGAAAAACAATTTTTTTTGTGTCTATTTCAGGTACACAGCATGATGTTACAGGAGATATACATAAAGACTATAGTGAAACAAATTAACATCCATAATCTCACAATTATCCTCTTTTTGGGGACAAGAGTAGCCAAAATCTATTCATCCAGCAGGAACCCCAAATACAGGGCTATTTTGTTATCCATTGCCCTTACTTTGAGCAAGACTGTGTATGTCTGTGAAGAGAAGGGAAGGGTAAGCAGCTTCCATTTGGGGTCTCAATCTCTGCCACACTCATACAGTCACTTCAACAAAATCCACAGTCCCCAACAATATAGGCATGCCAGCCCAGCTTCATTAGAGAAATCAAGTAACCAGCCAAAGGACTCATGGCTAAGAAGGGGAGATCCAGGGGAGTCTCTCCTATGTCACTCCTCTGACTTCCTCCTCTTTCTGCACCCACTCCAGTATCCATCAGTAAACAGTTTTAGGTAATTTATGGTATACCTGATTCCTAATGCGAATGTGAGAATGATTTAAATTCACATTTCTCAGAATTCCAGAGCACATTTTACCTGCAAGATGTACTACAGGCAAGCAGACTCCATATCCTAGGAAGCCTAGGAAGCAAGAACAGTCATGCCTTCCTGCAGATTCAAAGTCTACACGCATACTGTGCAGGCTCTGAGACATTCTCAAGTCAAGAAAACTGGTAGGCTATCACCTTGTTTCCCAGGTAAACTTGATCTCGGGACTCCTTTACTCTATGCAAAAGATTCCCAGTATTTAGCAACCACTAGGGTTTGAATGTTTCCTCTTAAATTCATATGTTATGTACTTACTCCATAAATTCATATGCTGCTATGGAAGGGTGGGGTCTGACTGATGGCATTAATGGCTTTATAAGCAGAAGAGAGACCCGAGGTGACAAGTGTGCTCTGCTCCAACATGATGTCCTTGGGCACGTACTGACGCAGTAAGATATGCCCCACGAGACCGTGGGTGGATGCCTGTGTCCTCCTCTTTGACTTTGCAGCTTCCAGAACAGTGAGCCAAATAAACATCTATTCTTTATAAATCACCTTGTTTTAGGTACTTTGTTATAGTAACAGAAACCTGCCTGAGATAGAGACTAAATAGCTCAACTAAGCACTGTGCCCATTAGGGTGCATAAAGCTGTAGTCATGAAGGGTGCCAGTTAGCAGTCCAGCTCACAGCAGGCCCAGTAACCCTTTCTCCCTCATGGAGAGTTTCCCATAAAACCAGCCTGAGGGTCTGAGGAAACCTTTAAATGAAGTCTTACTGGAAAAGAGCTATAAAAATTAACTACAGGAATGATAAAAACATCATTTCTAGATTGATAGTCAATTTCTAAAACATTTTATTAAAACTTCAAAACCTAAAGATGACCTCTGTATGCTTGGTGACATTACATAACCTCTGTATGTCTTCCAATATGCAGAATGGAGTTATCAGAATATTAAAAGTGTGGACCTGACAGGATTGCTGTGATGATTACATAAGGGAAGAGCACAGAAGGTTCTCAGTAGAGACAGGCCTACAGGTGGTGCCCACACTGAATGCTGGGCCCTTCTTCCTTCTCTAAGTGATCTAGGACAAAACAGTTAAGACGGAGAGCAAAGGAAAAGCAAGTTTCCTTCACGAGTTTCTCTTAACGTTTCCTTCATCTTTGCATGTCATTGCATTTGAAGCAGGAAATTCAACAGGCCAGTTGTCCACAGGAGGCGTTAAGAGAGAGGAGCAGAAAGGCAGAGACAGAGTGAGAGCTAGTGCAAGGGAGAAGAAGAGAGACAACCTTGTCTTTGTTACCTAATGAACACTGTAAGCCATAAGTATAAAATAGTGAGGCTATTAACTGTCCAACAACACAGTTTGACATTAGAGCAGAATGCATCAGTCGTGGGTGGAGTTTCTGGGTCTCCCCTGATCCCACGTGCTACACGGGCCTGTAGGGTTGTAGGGGGTGGGGGCCAGTGTGGCCTGCCTCATAGTGAGATGTGCTGGAACTCATGCCAGGCTGGGTTCTGTCCTGGGGTTACCCAGGAATCAAAGTTAGGGTCCTTCATCTTCACTTTTAGCCCCTGTCATAAAATGATCTCAGTAGAAACTGAAAAATCGATGGGAAAGGAGAAAAAAAGACTGCTTCCTAATGAGCCCTTTAATTCTTGAAAAAAAAAAAAAAAACATTAAGTCCCTATGCTGGCAGAACTAATTTTTAGAAGCTGTGAAATTTGGGAAGAATTTAATAAATCATTACTCCAAGGCATGAAATAAAAACCTAGAGGCATGCATTACTTCTAGGAATATTTACTGTTCTGTTAAGAAAGACTGAGGTTATGAATAATGAACAAATATGAGCTGGGAAAACAGAATATTCATATAACAGTTAACCCATCTTCGACTGGAGACATAATTACTAATTGACCATATTAATACCAGTAACCACTAACCAGTCTGTGTCCAGCCACTAACATCTGCCTGCTGACTGATCTCCTGGCTGTACTTTTGAGTCTGGTCAGAGCAACTGATATTTCATGTTTGCCAGAATATACCTTCCCCATCCTAGCTTAGCTTTACTTGGTGGCTTGAGGAGCTGGGAGATAAATTAACAGCTCTCCTCTCCTCCCACCTGGTTACGATGGTGATGTGTTTGTAGCATTCTTCCACAGGAGATAAATCTGACACTAAGGACAAGACCAGAAGTTACTGGGCCTGGACTCAAATGCAGCTCCTTCAGTGCCTTAGTTCTATGACTCTGGCAAGTTCCTTTGCTCCAGGTCTTTGCTTATGTGATAATATTACCTACCTTCCATGAAAATTGAATTGAGAGGACACAGGCAGGGTGCTCAGTGCATTCAGGCACACAGCAAAACCTTCTACCTATCCATGTAAGAACCTTTAGAAAACCCTTTTCCTCTTGGATGTCAGGTCGTTGCTCCCTGGCTTATCCCACCCGAAGCCACACTGGCTTCACTGCAGCATGACTCCTTGGCAGGATGAGCCTAACAAGGACAGTGCATTAGGAGCCTGGGTCAGGGCAGGAGACCCATTGTTGTCTCAGAGATCCTCCAGGGAAGGTATCCTGCCCCAGGCTCTCAGTTCCTCAGCTTCAGAAAAGTGAACTGTGTGTTCTTATGTGAGGATGTTTCTAAAGTGTACAAAATATGAAGCAAGTTTGGCCACTCATAAGAGAAATAGAGAAGTCTTTTCTCTCGCATGAATGGTGACCAAACACATTTGCAATGAGTAGTAATTGGTAAAGAGGAAAAGATTTGAGAATTTTCTGGAAGGGGTGATGTAGTTTTCCTGGAGAGTTGTCTACAAGATGCTGATTCCCAGTTTGAGTCCTATGAGGGAGAATGTAACTAAACTCAATGAAATGTTAAGAACTCTACTCAGTCTTTAAAATCAAAGAGAATATTGAACGCTTTATAGATGAAAGTCCCTCTAATTGCTTTAAGGATTTCCTGAGCTCTTAAGGAACTGTCCAAAGCACGGTCTAGTGGAAGCTGAAATATATACTTTGAAAAAAACAGCAACGGATAGGTCCACAATGTGGAGCTGCCCACATTCTAGACTGGCATGATGAGGAGGAGGTGTGCGTGAGGAGTGGCCATCGCTGCTAAAGAGCTTCAGGGGACCCACACGGCAAGGTCAAGTTCCTTCCTTCTGGGAACTAGAACTCAGTAGACAACCAAGCGGGGGTCTGAGCCAGGAACCTAAGGGAGGTGGAGGGCTGGAAATAAAGCCTCGTTATTCTTTGTGATCTTCCTCAGGGTCAAGCCCAAGTCCACAACTATTAAAAAAAAACGTCAGGAATTCCTATTCAAGCAAATTACCTTTAGAAGTTCTGACAGGATAATATAAATATATATAAGAATACTGCTATCACAGGCAGAAGGTAAGCAGGCATCCATGGACATTATGGTAAGTTTATAGGACAGGATACTATGCAGCCAGTAAAATGACTTAGGAAACCCTCATGAATTGTCAAAAACAGTTTTCTGTGATACACTATATAATGAATAAAGGAGATGATGGAATAGAAATCACAGTATAATCCTATGAAAAACTTCACAGACACTTTATATATCTATTGAAAAGATCTTAAATGACATACCTGTTACTTAACTTAAAAAAATATCCTAAGATATGGGAGGATAGGCAAACTTGTTCTCTTGGCTTTATATACTGTAGTATTTGATTTTGCAGTGAGCCTGAAATAAACTTCTACTAAAAAATTTTAAAGCTTTCTTTTTTTTTTGGTAGAAAAGTTTCTATCCTTGAGGTGCTTAATATTTTATGGGACGTAAGTCAGAAGGGCTTTCTCCTTTTTTTATTTTCCACCGTGTCTCCTTAATGTTACCAAGTGAATTTTCTCAGAGATCTTGATGACATCTTGGAGGAAAAGTTATGAGATAGATAAATTAAATGACACTATTTCAACAAAGTGGCCACAGGTAGGGAGAGTTGGCTAGGGTCCCAGAAATATCTGACAGGTGGCACTGCAGGCTCTAAGCCTGGCTGGTTATGGTGGCACAGTGTGAGGAAACAGGTAGAAATGACTGACATGCTAAGCGGTCTGCAGCCATGAAGATAACTGCCTGAGCAGGGCCACCACAGCCTCTGTGTGCCCTTCTCTCAACCCCAGGAAAACAGGTCTGCCCTGTCTTAGCTGACACACTGCTCCAGTGGCACAGGGAGACCCCAGGAGTGCGTGTCACCCTTACACCTTGTCTCACAGCCTGTGAGAGAAGATGGTTCCATGTCCACGTTGTCCAGTACAAAACCAAAAGCAGGCCTAGGAAGGAAATTAGCATGATAGCCAGTAGACTTGCCCACTTTGTTATGAATTTAGAACAGACCAGTCAGGATGGGCAGGATACAGGCCATCAATGGGGTCACTGAAGCCGAGTTTAACGAAGGCATTCCTTAGCAAGTGTGGGTAGAATACACGGTTTACGTATGGTACCCTGGGCTTCAGTCAGTGGGCATCATTATCAGCCTTGGGGAGGGATGGAGGACCCAGGAAGAGAGCCCCTGGGCACCTGATGGTAGAAGCTGAGACCTCTGGTGGAGGGAGGTGTTGGCACTGGTATCTGCAAGGAAAGGGCTGGGAAGTCAACCTCCCAGCCCTTCTCTCCTTCCTCACCTGCTTCCCCACTAGCCACCCCCATAGGAAGCCAAGGGCAGGGGATCCCACTAAAGCATCCTGGTCAGGGTTCAGACAGGGCAGGAGGGGCTGGAGACGAGAGGGCCTGAGAACCCATGGGGAAGACTCCCAGGGTGGCCCCTGCTTCTGTCAAATTTGAATTTTTGATAGTCAGAATGTTTTTCCGTGTTACTTTCTGTAACACACACGTATGTCCTTGGTCAAGTCAGGTCTGAATTGAAAGGCTTCCCAGGAGTGTGCCTCTCTTAGAACAGCCTACGAATTACACAAAACAAAAACAAAAACGGTACATTCCTATAAAAAAACATTTTAATTTTCCTTAAAAATGCTAAGGATCTTTGTCCTTAAGTTTGAACTATTGCTATTCAGCTTGATTTTTTCAGCAACATAAACAAAAATGCAGTAAGCAAGGACGACTCATTTTCTATTCTTGAAAAGAACACACAGAGTGTGTACTAAGGTGAGACCTAAATCAAACAGCTGTGCCCAGCATAAGTGCTGGGGGAGAGGTTTGATTTCCAGCGATGCTCACAAGGTCTGCACAGCTGTGGATGGGGAGGCCACGTGTGGCCAGAAATTGGGAATGACCTTTCTGTGGGCTTTTAAGTAAATATTATCTTTTTTTTCCTGGTACTGGGAATTGAATCCAGGGCCTTTGCACTGAATTGTACCCCTGGGCCTTTTTTATTTTGAGACAAGGTCTCACTAAGTCACCAAGTTGCCCAGGATGGCCTTGAACTTGAGATCCTCCTGCCTCAACCTCCCAGAGTGCTGCAAATTATAAGCATGTGTCACCATGACTGGCTAAGTATATCTTTTTTTTTTTTTTTTTGATACAGGATTTTTCTCTGTAGTCCAGGCTGGTCCTGAACTCACTATGTAGTAAAGGCTTGGCTGGGACTCAGGGCAATCCTCCTGCCTCTGCTTCCCATGTGCTGGGATTGTAGATATACACAGCCATCACCAGCTACTCTTTGTATGGTGCTAGAGGATCGAACCCAGGGCCTTGCTAGGCAAGTGATTTAGCCACTGAGCTGTCTCCAGCTCTAGTACATATTATCTTTTAAAGAACATTTACCGACTGAAAGTTCTGACAACTTCTTCTTCTCAAAAGCTTCGCAGATGACAGACAAGTAAGAAGATAAGTGACTGCCCCCTCCCACCATTCCTTTAATAGGAGTCAGGCATCTGGACACTCGAGTTGATTGGAGCTGACGGAGCTGATACATACTGGGCATGAACAGTAAGTAGTATTCGAGAATCGTGCGTCCAGGGGTAGCTGAGGACGTGAAGTCTAACTTAGGGAGGACAAGATGAGATCAAATTTGAAGTCAGATTCAGACCAGTGGGCCCCGAGCTTTTTGACACCAGGAACTCTCTCAGTTGCAGATCATGTTCCCAAAGAACAGGATTAGGGTGTATTTGTTGTGCAGCAGATTGTTGGAGGAGGGCTCTGAAATGCCAGGCAGCAGCTGGAAGGGAGCAGGGAGGGAGGCTCCGCCTCCTGTCAGATCAGCAGTGGCGCTGGAACCTGATAGGACTGTGCTGACGGGAGGCGGAGCTTCACTCCCTGTTTCCCTTCTGCTCACAGCTCATCTCTCCTGGCACCTGTTCCTTCCCAGGTCGCAGACCAGTGTGGGTCAGCAGCCGGGACCAGGGACCCCAGAGGTATACAGCAATCACCAGACTTGGTTGCTATGCACTGGGAAGGATGTTGGGCAATGGCGATATTTTTGACCCCTTGACTGTGAAACCAACATGTGCTCATTAAAAGAAATTTCAATTTCATATAAGAAACAGATGACTTGAAGTGTTACTACTGTGAACATCTTCTAAGACATTTTCTATAGACATATAAGTATACACGAGCCATTTTACATAAGTAAGATTAATCAGCACCTGTTGTTTTAAAATTTATTTTCTGAAATCAACCATATATTATATAATCTTTCCATTTGTGTGATCTCAATCTAATTATCTACGTTCTGCTATCCAGTCATCCCCGTTTCCACAGGGGACTGCTTCCAGGATCCCCGAGGACACCAAACCCACAGGTGCTCAAGTCCTTTACATAAAAGGATGAGCTATCTGAATATAACTGACACATCTTCCTGTATACTTTAAATCATTTCTAGATTACTAATAATATGATTGAAATATTATATTAATAACTCTCACACAATATTATTTAGGGACAAATGATGAAAAGTTCATATATGCAGTTAAGAAATTTGTTTTCAATCTGAGGTTAGCTGAATCTAAACATATGGGACCCTTGTATGCAGGAGCCGAATCCACGTTTTTATCTGCCTTCCATTTATGTGCCAGTTTGTGATTATTTTCAGAGAAAAACTTCCCTGGAGTGAGGCTGCTGGGTAAAGCACCCCAAGGAAATTCTTCATACTACAGGTGGCTACTACCAGTCACACTCAAGGGGCAGGCTCCCCCACCCCAGAGCCATAACTGCCTTCTAGCAATTTTCCTAATTTCTGATAAGTAAGAAAGTAATTTTTACCTTTATTTCTAATCAGGTAATGTAAGATTGCCAGTGCTGAGGTGATGATGCTTTCATATTTAATTCCCATTTGTACTTATTTTATGAAATATCCTTTCATCCTGAAATTTTCAACCAGAAAGCCCACACATGTTATGGATTAACACATAACCTCTGTTTTAGTGTGCACTTAAACAAAGAAAGAACCCTTCCCTCTAGCCCCCTACCCTGCTCTCCACATTTTGACAATATAAAATGAAAGATTTTTTCTCTTGAATTAAGGGGAAGCCCTCAAGATCCCTTCCACCACCAGCACGGTCTCAGACAGGACTGGCGGGGCACAAACTTACCGCATGGGAACACGGAGAGCTGGGCCAGCATGGGCACTTGGTAGGCCTTCCCGTCGGCCGCCACGAATGTCCGCTTCTTCGTGCTCTCAGGTTGGAACTTTGATTTCCACAAACCCTTGAAGTACACCGCATTAACCAGAACCAGCTTGGTGAACACACTATTAATAAGATCCGGGGACAGCAGATTGTCGATCATGCCTGTGGAGCCAAAGCACAAAAAAGGAAAGGCCTCAGCACTGGTGACCGAGTGAGGGACAAATGGCAGCGGCAATCAGGCAGAACAGACAAAATAAAATTAATTGGAGTTTTAAAGAAACTTGTTTAAATACCCATTTATACTTTCTAATTATTTTTCCTCTTTCAAATTCAAAACTTTCAAGGACAGATGAAAGCAAGTTAAAAATCAGTGATTGCTTAGTTAAAGGTGATCAAACTTCAAGTAACTACAACTAATTTTCTCTGATCTCCATGCTGTAGAAAGTTTACTCATCCAAAGAACTCCTATCTAATTAATGGTTATTTGCATCTTCTTATTGACGATGTGATTGATGGTGAAGTTTCTTGGGCCCCACAACAGAGCAGCTTTTGCTCAGCACTGTTTTTAGTCACTGGGTCGACTTAATCTCAGTCAAAATTAACATTTCAGCTTGTGCCATTTTATCAATGGTAAGTGCTTAATTTCCCATGAGATTGAGGAAATGCTGAGGACTAGGATGGGATCGCAGGTTCCCAAAGGCCTCATGACTACATAAAGACAGACTGAACTGAACACAGGTGTCTCCGCTAGACACCGAGCAAGTGCTAATGGTACAGAGTCGGAAATATGTGAATGAAAGCGTTAACACAATTCTCCAGTCAAGATTTGCACAATGTCCTTCTCAAGGTCGGTCCGTGGTTGAAGCTCTGGTTTGTCATTTCCTTTTGCTTGTTCTTTAAAGATTTGTGTGTGTATGTGTTTATATACAAAGCTATTAAAAGTTCATTGAATTTTTTTAGCATATATATATATATATATATATATATATATATATATATATATATATATGTATGGCAACAGACACACACATATCCACAGAGCGACTCATAATATAAACGCTAATTATAATAGTTCAAGTGATGACAGTAAAATTAACAGCTGCTGAAGATGCCGGGCTGTCTAAGTAAGCAGACAGCATTAAGATCTTTAAATAAGGCTCAAAAGGATTTTGGTGTGCAATGAACAAACATTTAAATAAGTCATGGTAAATAAACATAGGGTCACAATTCCCTGACCCATAGTATGCCCTGTGTCACCCTGGCACATTCCACAAGGGGGCACGAGTGCCACCTTAAGTGAGGACAGGGAAGGCAACTCTATAAACTATCACTAGCCATCATTCAGTTCAGTACAAGACCGGCCTCTGCAAACTAGTGTCTCAGGGAGGGAAGCCAGAACTGTGTGCCCCGCCACCAGAGAGCTCCTCAGAGGGGGTTCCCAGGAGAGAATGTTGTTTCTTCCCTTTGGTGGTAATGTCACCGAGTGCAATTCCTCTAAGACACAGCCCCAGGGACCCTACCCACCTACATAAGCCTCCTCTGGCCCTCCCCCTGCCTCCTGAGAGATAACTCTTCCCTCATGTTCCATAAAGTCCGATGCCAAGAATCACCACGACACTATGGCATGTTATCCCAGACAATTTTGATGTCTCTGTCCCCAACAAGAATGGGCACAGTACTACAGCAAGGACTCTGCCATTTGTTTTTTCCTAGCACTAAGTTTAGCATGTAGACAGTACTCTAATATTCTCAGGAAATCTCCTTAGACTTTCTTGCAGAGATAAACAATGCCTCCAATGGCCACTTTTAGGACAAATATGTAATAAGAGGTCATGATAACACACACAAAAACATCCATGGCTCTAATCCCAGAATTCTGCATGAGTGAGGCAGGAAGATTTCAAGTTTGAGCCCAGCAGTGGGAACTCAGAGATTCAGGGACACCCTGTCTAAAAATTAAAGATTCAAAAAGAAAAGGCTGGGGATGTAGTTTAGTGTGATGGTCCTGGGTTCAATCCCTAGTACTGGAAACAAACAAAAAGAACAAAAGAGAGAGAGGATTAAAAAAAAAAGACATGCACAGTATAGAGCCAAGGAGGTACATGGGGACCTGCCATTAGTAATTTCTACAAATATGCACGCATCATCCTCCTGCCTGCCCATTTTTGCACAATCTCTACATGCCTGGTTCTCAGGGCCTACAGATCTGACAGAGACCGAGGCTGACATAAATAACATGTGATGCTACCATTTTAACAACCCCCTCAGAGTGGAGGGGAGGGGCTCTGGGCCACCGAGTGCAAATGCAGGTGGGGTGTGATTCAGTTAGCAAGGCCTGGCATGGATGTAGTCCTTGGGGAAGCTTTACTTGAGTCAACAGCTGTAAAAGTAGGTCACACTTTTCGTTCTGTTTTGGTGTTGGCGATTGAATCCAGAGATACTCTGCCACTGAGCTCCATCCCCAGGCCTTTTCATTTATTTTGAAACAAGGTCTTGCTAAGTTACTCTGCTGGCCTCAAACTTGTGATCCTCCTGCCTCAGCCTCCTGAGTAGCTGATATTCTGGCTATGTGACACTGGGCCAGGCAAGCTCACATTTCTGGAACATATCCTATGTGCCAGCCATCTGCTAACTGCTTCATGTGTTCTGTCCATATTCTCGAGACTGCTTTCATGTTGTGACAGCTCTTCTCATTGCCTGTCATTATCGTGTCACCGCTGCACAGATGAGGATGCCGAGGTCCAGAGAGCTTCGGTAACCTGCCCAAGGTGAGCAGCTCGTAAGCGGCAGAACTGAGCATCAAGTTCAGAACCTTGGCACTCACATGGCGGTGTAGAAATGAGCCGGCGCTCCTGAGTGGACAAGGTGGAAGGGAGGAGGACCACTCCAGGCTGCCGGGGGCATACGTGGGGGTCCGTGACAGGAGACATGGTGGCAAGGAAGGAGAAGGGTGGAGCCCGAGAGGCCCGCACACGGTCTCAGGAGGAGCCGAGGCTGTCGTGAGGCCATCAGGTCAGACTCACTGTCTGTGCCCTGCGGGGTGCTTTCGCGTTGTTTCCCTCTGCGGGGAAGGAGCTAACACCTCCACGGGTGTGCTCAGGCGCAGGCTGCTTGGGATTTTGTGGGAGCATGTCTGGTAGAGTGGGTAGTAGTCAGAGTTGCTACACGTTCTGCCATGCTCAAAACGATCCCACGCAGTGCAAAACTGTCCTGCTTCTTACGTCATTTTCAAATGGCCATTGGATACTCATGTTGGGGAGACACCTGCTTGTAATGACCTCAGCCTAGAGCCTCACTCTTGTTTTCAAAGATAAATGCAAATTGTGTGTATGCGCGTGTGTGTATTTTTTCTTTTAAACAGACTCTTAGTATACACTAAATTTTCCAGGAATGTGACTGCTCTGAAAACCAATGGAGCCTTTACTTTGTTTTATTTGAAAATTTATCAAGAGGTTTGTACCACTGAAGAAAAAAATTACATCAGGAATAGTAGCATAGCCCATAGTTTTTGTATCAACAGAGTAACACACCTGTCCCAGCTGCCTCTGTCAATTCACAATTATTCTAAGAATCTGGTATTTTATTATATATTCATGTGCAGCTGTACCCAAAGGTTTAGCTATTGAACTACACACATAAATTACTTTTTTACCCTTGTGTTACAGTTTGGCACTGTATTAATTTCTTTAAAAGAATTTGTATATCTTTGCAGAGGGTATATGGTCTATGAATTTCATTTTAGGACAGTAAAGAGAGTCTTTCTTGGCCTACAGACTCCCCGATCACTGGAACACCACACTGCTGGTCTCCAAATGGCTGCATGGTTTTGTGAAGGGAGCCCAGACTGGACAGCAACCGAAGAGGGGTGCTATGGATTTACCAAAACTAGGTCTCTCTCCTCTACCCTCCCTAAGCATTCTTTTCCTACCTTTTCACTCACTGTCCCAGGAATTCTTACACCTTCACTTGTATACACAAGCTGATAGGTAGTGTGGATGGCTAGGAGGTTGCTGGCTCCTCCTCGGGGATTCTAACGCAGCAGGTCAGGATCCAGGATCCACATTCTAAACACACCTGGTCACTCTGACGCACAGGCCACAGGGTGACACGTTGAGAAACCCCTAGTCATCCCTGAAAGGCCAGCCTTTCTTGAAAGTTCACCATTCCATGCCTCGTCCCTGCCAAGTCTCTTTGTTTCCACTCTTGTGACTCTAACTCTCCTTTCTATGAAAACAGTATCTCAAATCTGTATCCCCAGCGTCCATAGTCCTCTGGTATTCCAGACCTGCAGCAGCCCAAGCTTTCCCCTGAGACTCCCAGCTTACAAATCACCAGGTTTAAAACGCAGACGTTGGCATTCCATGAGCACAGACGCCCAGGCATGTAATCCTTATGCAATATGGCCAGTGCTATAACGGAGGGACTTATAAGAGGTGATCACAGGCCAAACAGAACCAGGGAGGGAGCACCCACGGCTTGGCAACAGTAAGATCAAAAGGCTGGCAGGTGGAGACAGAAACCATTCAGAAGGATGGGGAGAACATCCCCAGCAAGGAGAATGTCAGGTGCAACACCAGGAAGGATGACCAAGAAAACCTCTGGGGCAGAGAGGAGCTGTGGGCAAGAACTCAAGAGCTGCAACATGGCAGGGAAAGAGAGGCGGAGGTGCTGTGCTCCACCCCAGTGCCAAACTGGAGGAGGAAGACCCCATGGTGCCCCGTACAAGCTCAATCTTGAGGTCTACTGTGAAACATGAGGAGAACGGTTCTCAACAAAGGCCCCACTGGCCTTGAAGACAACAGTCTGCATCTCCATGTCTCATCCACACCCTCGTCCACAGAACACGAACACGTAGGAGATGTGGCCACTCACCCCGGGTTTCGTTTCTAACCCACGCATTGACTGAGTCACAAGCAGAGACGGGGTCTTCAAAGTTCACATTCTGCACTTCACACTGGAACACATCTTTGTTCCTCGTAACAAAGGGTACTTCCATCTTAAACCCATTCTTTACGAACATCGCATTTGCCACCGTTACGATGTCTTTGTTCTTCTTGGACACGATGGCCTTGTTGATCTTCTTCAGCACTTTACCAACGCCTAAAGCAGAAATCAGCATATGTTTATCAAAGAATTTATAAAAGCTTTTAAAAAATAAAAACATTTTGCATTATACCAAATAACAATAAAAGCAAGAGAAGCAGGAGTAGTGCTCTTACACTCTTAGGTCTTCTGTTGTTCCATGAGAGTGGCCTATTTCTTAAGAATTTAGGGGGGTTGGCTAAAATATACCACAAAATCTCTTTTGAATGAAAACAAACATGCTCAAGGTGCTCTCAATGCCTCCTCAGCATAGGTCTTTATTTCTGGGGTGGCCATTGTGGACATCAAGTCAACAGGAATGCTGACTGCAGACTTGACGAAATGAATCAAAGAGAACTTCTCAATTCATCCTTCCTCCCATCTAACAATCGTAAGCACTATTTCCTTTCCTATTACAGATTTAGCAATGTGATTTTTTTCTATTTGGAAAAACATGAATAAAATAAGCATTAGAAAGACTATTAAAAATGGCCGTGTGCTGCCAACCAGAACAATATGGATTTTGTTTGATATCAAGCTCAAAAAATAAAGAAATTAATTTTATGGCAACATAAGCTTTATTTTACATGAGCCACTCATACATGCTACATTTAGTTTGGGAGCATAAAAAAAGAGAAAATAAATCATAAGGATGAAATGTGTTTCTACAGAGTGCATTACAGATCCTTCCTAATTTCTTGGGGTCATTTCAAGATGATACTGTCTTAAAACATCCTGTGGAGTCACACTGATGGTCTTTGGAGGGCCCACTTGCCATTCTAAATGTTTATCTTCCTCAGGTCTTTGGAGGGCCCACTTGCCATTCTAAATGTTTATCTTCCTCAGACCCCTTAAAGAAGGGCAGGTCAAAGTCTGCCAATATGACTGAGATGGCTTTCAATGCAAACGGGCCTTCCTGAGACCTTGTAAGATCACCCTTCACATCACCTGGCAGGGAAACCTCAGGGACTGAAGGACAATTCCAAGGTCAAGAGTCAGCTTCCTTCCAGGCCCTTCGAGCCATGCTTCCTTTCAAGTACCAGTGCAGCCCGGGGAGAAAAGATCCGGGTAGATTTTCTTCCACGATCCCACTCAGACTTGCCTACTTCCTCAAAGGGTTTGTCACTCCTGTGAGGTCTCAGGGCCAAGCCCGGATGACAGCCTCCAGGATCAGTCTGTCACACCCACTGAAGTCACATTCTACAAGTGACTTCTAGCAATTCTGGAGGATGAAAGGATACAGGTGGACTTTGTGGCCAATGTCATGAAAATCTCCGAAGTAACAACTAAGTCAGTATAGCTCAACATTAAAAACTGAAGACAGAAGTCCTGCTGCTGTTTTAGAACTGTTCTGGCTGACTACGTGGGGAAAGGCCATGTATTTCAGCAGTGATTCACTACCAAGTTATAAATCACCAAGAGTTTCTGAACTTCCAGGCAAGGACAGAACAGTGTGTTCCAAGGAGCTAGCCCTTCCTGACTTCCCATAGGTGAACAAACTGCAAACTCACGCAAAAGTTTAATGCTGCAACAGCTGGGACAGCTAGGCATGTGGTACTGGCAGCCCTGGTGGCGGAGGCCACACTGAGCACACAGTCTAAGACGGTAGAAGGGGAGGACTGCCCAACTCCCTGTCTTTGTCTTGCTTTACTGCCCCAGATAAAGGTGCCAACACAATGGCAGGAGTGCCACGTGTCACAGGAATAACTCTCCCTGGGGAGATGTGAACAGCAGCCACCTATTCAGCCAAGAGAGGGCAGAAGAAAACAGGGCGATGCAGTATCTGCACCAGGGTCCTGTGTGATGAACCAGTGAGTTTATTGGGTTTACTCACAGGAGTACGGTCTATAGGAGCATAGATGCAGGGCTACCTTAAGAAACACAGATGAGGATCACTTACAAGCCTGTTCATGACTCAAAGGCAGTCACATTAGCAAAAAGCCCACCCCAGCAGGGATGACACTTTGGGAAACACTTGGGACTTGTCTGCCTGGTCAGTGACTCCTTCTCTCTTAGGACTCGCCTTTCTGGGCAATGGTAGTTTTCCTGGGGTGGAAGAAGAGGTAGGGAAGTTCCTTCATTTTATCAAGACATAACTGAGACCTAATTGCAAAACATGACTTATTCAAGGTCATCATGCACATGTTGGTGATAAAGATTTAGAAGTCAGTTTTTTATGTTATACCTATGGATGGAATACAACTCTAGTAAGAACATCTGAGTAAAAAGGAAATGAGACACAGGTTCCTGCAGTTAAACAGGTAATTAAAAATAGTCATGTTCTCCCAATAAAACTAAATCTTTCTCATCCAGCCTTAGTTATAAAATGTTTTGGCTGTTTATTTTAGATTTCTAAGTAGTTCTAAAACAATGGACAGGGATGTTCCCTATGCCCTTCACCCAGGTGAAGGCAGCAGTGTGGTCAAGGTATCAGGACACTGCCACAGACACAGCTGACAGGGCTCGTTCTGGGCTCACTCATTTTTTATACATGCATGATTGCAACCGTGTCCCCCATGTAAAGTCATGTGACACCATCACAACATATAGGACAGTTCCATCAACAAAAAGCCTCCTCACACTGCCCTCCCTGGAGTCCCCCATCTCCCTTGCTGACATGTTTCATAAGTAAGCGTGAGACAAAACACATGTAGCTGTGTACGCCATAGAGGTGGGTGAGACTGTCTTTGCTCTAGAGATGAAGCCTGGAGCGCTGAGGGTCCTGCGGCTGCACAAGGCCCAGAGCTACACGACAGACCAGAGTTCACTGCCCCCACTCCCAGCACCTTCGTATCTTCCCCTTAGAACAGACTGACCCTGAGCCCCAGACCACACCAGCATACATCTTCCCGGACTCCCTGCTTCTGGGGCTTAAGCAATGATCAAGCAATGACTTTTTCAGCTCAGGACTCGGGGCAGCGGCTTCACTGGTGAGCACCAAGAGCATACGCACCGTTCACACCGTATCTCATCGCCGTTGTGAGCTGCTGCCTGGTCCTGCCATCAGCCCCCAGCTGCAGCATCCCCAGGACAGACGCAATTCCATGGGGGGAGATAACGACATTGTCATGAGGCCGTGACTTGACGATCTGATTGAAAACTTGGATCCCGGTGTTGGAGCCTAGTTCTTCCAGAGACAGTGGATTAAACTTGGAGCACGTGGAGGGTACTGTCACCGTGGTCAAGAGGAAGATTGGAAAATGCCAATTCATGGTTCCTTCTAGCACGGATGGCCTGAAGAATCACATAAAAATATTCACATTATACTTAAATGGACACAGAGAGAGGACTACTTTGTATTCAGTTAGGTATGATTTACTCAGTGGAATTAAATGCCATTCTAATGCCTACAAGACAGAACACAGTAGATTAAATCAGTCTTCAACATACAGAGCTGAGGGATTTTCTTCGTAGGGTCCTCACCATATGCCAGGAACTATACCAAAAACATTATTTAATTCTCAATCACATCTTTCATTCGTATAAAAAATCAAATTACTCAGGGATTACTGCCTAGCAGGTCCCCTTTCTAAGTGTTCGATGTACAACAGTAAAATTGCATGGGCAAGACCCCTACCTCCCAGAGTTCCCAGTCTAGAGAAGAGACAGAAAAGAAACCCATACCAACTGAGCAATTTCAGAAGGGAATAAAGCCCATGATATTACATCAGTGTGATGTGGGTGAACGAAGGACTGAGTGTGGGGAATCTGGGAGGGAAGCACAGGTCACGACCTGTGAATGATAAGAAAGAGTCAGCCACACACCGTGTAGGAAGCACCTGCCAGGCAGAGGGGCAGGCGGGCCAACGGGGAGTAACAGGTGCGCTGCGTCGGAGGCCAGTGTGGTTGTGAGGTAAAAATTTCATTCTAAAGGTTGCCAAAAAGCCACTGGAGGTTTTAAACAAGAGAGTAAATCCTGTGGGTTGCTTCCGTTATCTCTACCAACTGAACTTGATTCTTTAGCTACAAGCAAATCGTTTTTTAATTAAAAAACCCTATTAATTAAAATAAATTTCAGTGACTACTATAAAGCTTGAGTAGGGCAGACCAATTGGTAAATTCATAAATTATAAGACATCATGGATATTTTCAATTACAGTCATTTGTTTCCAACAAGCTTCGTTCTTTGATTACCGCTGCAGAGCTCTCTTTAGTTGTGACAATTATGACATAGAAAATTCACATATATTTATGAAAAAACAAATACTTTCATTAAATGCTAACTCAACAATAGCAGCTGGTTGAAACAAAAACAGAATTGGTGACGGTGTTAATTGGGTCCCTCTATTAGAAGCATGAGCTCCTGATAGGCACAAGTCCCCTGGAGCCAATGTGTTCCCCTGTCGCTTGCTTTTATGTGTGGAGTATGTGCAGAGGACACAACAAAGCGAAGCATTTTGACAGGAAAGTGCCTCAGTGATGTACAAACAGTGCCCACGATGATGAGAGAGGGCGCTGGGCAGAGCAAGGTAAACTGTGTCTCGTGTCTCCCTGCGTTCCTTTTCCTACTTCTGGAACTTCCCATACTAGGACATGGTGAAAGATCACAGTGAATGCTCAATGAGCACTTAGGGATTGAAGCTGGGAGCCTGTGAGCACTACTTTAAAAAAAAATTATTGCATCAAAATCATGTTTATGGAAGACAACTAAGAAAATGCTATGTTGAGTCCAGGGCTTCACTGTTAGCTCCAAATCCTCTCCAAGGAAAATGTCAGTACAGGACAGGGCAAGGGCTGTTGGCACACGAAAAATTCTCCAAAGTTCCTTGATATGCAGTGAGCCTGCGGAGATCACCACTTGAGTGGATGTTGCGTTTTTTTTTTTTTTTTCTATACTGTGAAAGAAGCACTTAAAAAAATTCAGAACATTCTCCAGAGCTTAATTGTCAAATAATTGTATAAACTCAGCCTGTCTAAATTCAAAACATGTAAGTGACCTACATACACTCTCACTTGGGCCCTGACTATGGCCAGTGTGGCCTATTTTGACTTTGGCACCTCAAACTGGCTCTAATACCACGACAATCCCTTGAGTTTCCTGGAGCCCAGTGGACACTGGAGAGCTTCCAAAGCCTACTACAGAAGATTCACTTATCTCTAAAAACTAGGAATTGTATTCTTCCTTCCTCCCTTCCTTTTTCCTAAAGACACTTGGTATTTTCTTTAAAAATTAACACACCAAAAAGTGGTCATAAACATACAGCTATGTGTATAATTATGTGTTACAGATTACCCAGTACAGTGGCTAGGGCCCACTGCATCAATCTCAAATATTGATTCATGCATTACAGTCCATTCTGGCATCGACTTTTAGCTCACCACAATCTAGTCTTCCCAAACATCTGCCTGGATTAGTGCACATTTGAGTAAATATTTGAATTTGTTTACTCATATGACATAACAAACTGGTATCGCTCACAGTAGCTTAAAGCTGACTAAAACACTATATCCTTTATGACCTGATATCTATATATCAAAAGCATTTATTAATATACAGATATTTCTATCCATATACCACTGTAAAACAGGGAGAAAGGACAAGTGACAGTGAGAAATCAAATAGCCCCAATGTCTTTGAGTCTGCAAGCATATTTTCCCAAATAAATAGCCGTCTTATTTAGCAGAATTTTGGTTGGTTATAAATTTTTTCCTCAAAAGAACCATTTCATTATCACTTAGGAGAAAGTGGCTAGGAATGTTTCTTCCAGGTTTCTTGGACTTGGGGAGTTTTGAAGGATGTCTGTGCAGTTTTATACCAGCTCACTGAGATGGTGTCAGGGCTAGGCAGAACTTGGAATCAGAGCTATTTTTGATTAATGTCCTGGGCATAACTGTTCCTTGGTCTCCATTTCCTGGGCCAAATACTCATTTGTCTAAGCTCAACCAGCTTGTATAAATGCCTAAGGATAAGCTTTCATTTCTCTCCAAAGTTTGGTAGCCAGGGAAGTAGGTATTGACCCATAAATTACTTTAGGCTTGTATAAATTCTAATAATAAAACATACTTACTTCTAAGTAGACAATCTTTTACATGAAATAACTTTGGAAGTTCTTGGCCTTTGAAATACATGATTTCTAGGCCAAGTAGATTCCCATAGTGGGAAGAAAACACAAACCACATTTTATCATTTTGAAGAGAAATTACGCCTTAAACTTTCATGTAGGAAAGAATAAAGACATTGCCCAAATGTACTGTGCATTGTACTATTATTGATATGGAGGATCACAAAGCTGTTTCAGTGTTTCCATTTCTTGATTAATATTTTCATAATAATAAAATAAAGTATATGACTTAGACCATTACTGAGGGAGATTATAAGCATACCAAAAAATTACTGTTACATGCATATCCTTCCAAACATTGGGCTTCTCTTTTTCCACATCCTTCTAGTCTTTCTTACTCCAAACCTTTTCACCTTTCAGCACGGGGAATATGTTTTAAACAACTGGGTACTGTTCTGAGTGTTAAGTATGAGTTAGGGTCATAAAGAGTGGTTGAGAGGTTTTGCAAATGCCAGATTTCAAACCCATGTCTACAAGTATCATGTGCTCAGGGCGGATGTTAGAGGAGCACAGCCTGTCGACCCCGGGCCTTCCACCATCCCCTGTACACAGGCGATACCCAAGCCCTCTGCTGAATTTCAGTGCCATACTTTTGGTAGTTTGCTACTGTGTTCACTTGGTTATTCAAGCCTGCAAAGCCCTCTGTCAGTGGGCTGTGGAGGGTCACTAGTCCGCAAAAACTTAACAGCTCTTTTCTTACAAAGTGCTGCTTCCTACTGACAGGCTGGGTGTTTCCCCTCCCTCTCTACTTCATCCTGTACTAGCAAATTGCCAGTGCCTTCCTCTCACCAGAACCTCCATGGTCTGTGTGAAGCTTTTCCTGACTGTCTCAGGTAGGTTATCCACCTCTCTCTGAATACTTACAGCATTCCTGCATGCACCTCTCATCTGAACTGTTTTCCATGTTTTCTTCCTTCCCAACGAGACAAGAAGCTCACAGAAAATAGGGCCATAGAGCTTCAGAGCCCAGGCGCCCACAGGGTCTCATTTAGAGCCTTTCCGCTGGTCTGGTAGGCATGAAATAAGAGCGGAACCATGGCACCAATCCAGCTGTTCAAGGGTTTGGTTTGGGACAGAAAATTCTAAAAATATTTTAAGCAATTAGGAAATGTCACATATAAGTGTGGATTTATAGTTACTCTAAGATAAAGGATGGACATTCTGATACCTCTGGGCCTTCACTCCCACACAAACTCTCTGCTGCAAAGCCACCCTCAGTAGAGGCCGGACACATGATTTCCAGTTGCCGGTGCTCCCTCTGATTCCCTATCACCTCCCACCTGGCCACTGCCATCATCCGTGACTTGTCAGCTCAGTGACCAGACCCCTGAAATGAACCACTGCTGAATGACTAACCAACGAAGGAAAAGACAGACTCACAAAGGATGAGGCTTATTTTTTTTATTCAAAATATAAACCCATATTTATCTACAGCATATGAGCAAATGACAAATAATTTGATGTCTCTCTGCCCTACTTAACATAATAAGCTGTATGTAAACAGTTCAGTAGGAAAAGATCACTGGCACTGCAAAACGTTACCAGTTCCAACTTTCAGCCAGGTGATTCTCATCAGTTTTGGGGGGGGGACACAAGGGACATCCAATGAAGGATAGTGCTCGATCTCACAATCTCAAAAATGTTTGAAGAGATTAATTTCTACTTTTAAAAAACTTTAAACATGGAAGACTTCAGGTATATGCAAAAATACTAAAATCAATATTCAACATTTGGATAAAATAATGATCAACTTATGGCTTATTTCTCAAATCAAAGAGTATGTTGTTGAAAATTGTAGACACCATATAACAGAGTTTTAAATATTTTCAAATATACTTTCTAAGTTGAAAGGTTTAAAATCTAGACCCACAATATCATTCTATCTCCACAAACTTAATAACTCCTTAATAGGCTAAAGAGCTAATCAGTGTTCAAAAATGTACTGACTGCCTTCTAAAGTTTTACATTTTATTTGAATCAGAATCAAAATGGGCTTTCTGTCTTTCAACTGGTTGATCTGCCTCGGGTCTTCATCACTCTTCCCTTAGTTGCTTTATTTTTAACTTATTCCTTGGAATATTTTTTTATTGAAGGAACGAAATTATTTGTCCTGTAACATTTCCCCACTTGGGTCGTGATGACTACACTCTTGTGATGCTGCTTACGCAGTTCCCCTGTCTCCTATACTTCCTGTTAACTGGTTGTTACCTCTAGACAGGGGTCTGCAAGCCATGGCCTGTGGGCTGGATCTGACCACATATTTTTTTTTCTTTGTTTTGTCTATTATAGCCACTTTAGTGCTTAGACAACAATTTGAGCAGACAGCGTTGCCTTAGTGAGTAACAGAAGACCTTGTAACAAAAATATTTACTATCTGGACCTTTACAGAAAAGTTTGCTGGCCTTGGCTATAGAGGTTAATGAGATTCTAGTCAACCTTCTTGCTAGCAAGAATATTTTATAGAGGTGTTGTACAGGGTGTTGGAATCACAAGACAGTGGCCAGCTGTCTCTTTTTTTGTGATGTGAGCAACTACTCATGGTCATTGCCTAAGTTTTATTAGTAGTGGTTTCCAAATGGCAGAGGATGTGGTAATTCCAACTTTTCTCCTAAAGCCACTAAATGAAGTATTTCTATAAAAAGAAATCTTCCACAACCAACTATTTGTTTATTCTCAGTTAGGTTTTGGTAGCAAAGAACAGGATGAATGCCTGATTCATTCTCCATGTCTAACAGTTCTCAATTAATAATGAGCTGGTTACCCAACAGTCTCCGTTGACCAGAGGATTTTGTTTTGTTTTGTGTCACTATGAACTCATATTTTAAAACATGTTTTAAGGTGCTGGATCCACCTTAAATAGTGCTGCTACTAAAGTTCAAAACAAATCCCTTAGCTTGGTCTTTGAACCTCTCTATTATGTGATCCTATAGTCTTGGTAGCTTCCTTTTTTCACAAAATGTTCCAGACCCATTCATATTTTTTTGTCCCAGATGGAATCTGCTTATTCTTTATAGAGCACTGATTCCTTATAGCAGAAAACACCATTTTGAGGCTATAATCTGAGCTCTCTCCTCTCACAAAATCTAAATACACCACAGAAATACTGATGTCATCGAAGAAACAGAACCAAAATCTATTTGCATCACTTGCTGGACTCTGTCCAAATATTGGAATTCAAATTTTGCAGGACAGACTGTTTACACTTGACTTGGCTTGCCATGCCACAGGCACGCAGGCCAGCGGGGGCACTGGTGATGGCAAGGTGGGGAGCCAACTGGCACTCAGAATTGGGAGAGGACATTGACATCAGTGAGTCTCGCTATGAGTGGGACCACCACAGTGCAGGCACTGGGATGAACAACACACCTGTATGGCATGACGAGAAAACTCTTGCAGCTTCTTCCTGCCTCTCCCCTCAGTGAAAGCTGATATTTTCTCAGGCACTGGAAAGCTGCTGATGCTCTTCTAATCTATTCTAGGATCCTGGCTCTTGGAACCTAACTTATTAGTCTACCTCTGGACTAATCATTTCTATTAGAGAAGCTACAATAAGATAAAACTGCACAGCAGACTGTATTAGAATGGTGACCAGTGTGATATGCACCTTTGTCCTACATATGTAGCTCCTCCCTGATTAAGGTAGAGACAGATTAATAAGTAAGTCAGTTTCGAGAGTTTTAGGTCGCCAGACTTCTAAGTGGCCTTAAATAGGACTGTGTTGCTGAGTTGACAGTCAAAATGTATTTCACCAAGATTTTGCCAACAGGCTATGGTCTAACTCTTCAGGGTGTCTGGCCAGAGACATTCCAGCAACATTTCATGAGTTGACCCAGGAAGATTTAAAGAGGTATCTGCAAAGTGACAATAATTTTTAATGTACCAGTAACTAGGGTTTAGCCTAAAATATGATTCTGTGAGGGTAAGAAGAAAATTTAGGCCTCTAAAACCTGTAAACATTACTAACATATATCCTCCACAACCTGTCTTCATTTGACAAATATTATCCTATTTCTTAAAATAACCATGCTGGATAAAGAAGCAGACTAAAATGTATCCTGATATCCCTGGGAAATGTACGAATTGCTGCCCAGTGACTCAGCATCTTTACAACTTAGAGCGGAGAAATGCTACAGGGAGAGCAGCTGGGTCGGTTTTAAATGGGATCTTTCAGGTTACTGGAGAGAGCCCTTAGAGTCTTCTAAATTTTTTCTTAAAATTTTATTTGACACAAAGTATATGGCTATGCTCAATGTATGACACTAGTCAATTGGGCCAAAAACAAAGCTCAAAATGCCTAGGAAAATAAGTTTCAACCCTGAAATATATGGCCACAGTGCCTGAAGTTCCTCCTGTGAGGACATGTATTTTATTAGTAAAGTACACTGCGAATGCATCGGAATGACTTTTAACTGTATACCATTCATTTTGAAGGGGAAGAGGAGGCTGGAGAGAAGGGAGTTGGGGATTTATGAGTTGTCTACTTTTCAAAGTAAGATGATGTGACATTTATTCTATTTTACCCAACTTTAGAGAAAATTCACATCAGGTTCAAACTCCAGTTCTTCTGTTCACTAACCCAAGAGAGCTAAGGCAAGTCACAATCTTTATTAAGCTTGTTTTCTCCTCTATCATTCCTAAAGCCAGGTCTCAGGGGTGGTTGTGGGAATTCAATAAGCACAAACAGGGAGACAGTAGCTACCACGGTGTCTGGATCAGAGTGTGTGCTCAATAAATGTGGGTGATTGGAGCACTTGCGTAGCACGCACAAGGCAGATTTCCCAGAACCACATATAAATTAGCTGGACTTTGTTACACACACCTTGGTCTTTCTCCTCAATGCTCAAAACCAGAAATAGTCTGATTTTATTTCAACAATTCCTTGGAAAGCCTCAAGGATCAGAGTAAGAAAATGGGCCAAACACTACATTTCTACCACCATAAAACCCTTTCTATATTGTTAGAGTTTCCTGGCACTACTTAAGATAGAGTCGGAAATAACATAATGTTGACATATTTTAATGTTTTTACAACAGAACGTAGTGGTTGATAATGGTTGGCATGAAAGTAGGTGAGTATGCCCCCAAAGCACATTAATTCTAAGACGTCTTCTAGTCTGTTGACTTAGGTCATAAAATCTATTTTATTTATGTTACAAAGTCCTATAGACTTTTTTATTGGCAAATCTTTACTAAGATACAATGTCTCAAATCCAACAACAAAGAGTAGGCTTAAAACACAGTGATTTTCACTAGTGGTTCTCAGAATTTTAGATCCAGGAAACACCTTTTGCATATAAAAATGATTACAGATATTATATGACTATACTTTTAATACTGTGGGAAACACACAATAATAATCTTGAATTCATATTTTAATAAAATGCAAATTTTTGCTGGGCATGGAGATGCATGCCTATAATCACAGCATAGTGGAGGACTGAAACAAGAGGATAGCAAGTTTCAGCTCAGTCTGGACAATTTAATGATTATGCAAGACACTGTCTCAAAGTAAAAAAAAAAAAAAAAAAAAATTTAAAGGCTGAGGATGGAGCTGAGTGCCAAGGTCCTGGGTTCAATTTTTAATATTTCCAAGGAGAAAAAAAAAGCAAAAAAGCAAATTCTTTTTATCTTTTTGTCTATAACAGCACTATAACTATTTTTTTAAACCTTATTTTGAGATAGCATCTGCGTAGTATATACTCAATGCTGGGCCATAGCATGACATATCTGGCCCTTCTGGAACAACACCAATGCTGGTGATTTATAGATCTATATTTCTTGATTTATAGTTGCAAAACCAATGCTCTCTAGATTGTTGATTGTAAAAAGAAATGAGTAGCAAGTATTAGAAATGTAAACTGATAAAAAAATATGAAAGGCAATCTTTGGTATGCAGAATTAATCTTAAAAATGTATAGAATCAGGCCTGGAAAATAGTTCAGTAGTTAGAGCACTTGTCTATGTCTGATCCCCAGAACCATGTAAAAATTGGCTGGACGTAGTTACTCACACCTGTACTCCCAGTACTCATGAGGCTGAGGCAGGAAGACTGCTGTAAATTTGGGGCCAGCCTGAACTATACAGTGAGTTCAGGGCCAGCCTGGACTAAAGAGTGAGACTCTGTCTCAAAAATATATATACATAACAATGAGTGAGACTTTGTCTCAAAACTATATATGTCTAACAATTGAAACAGCAATGCCCCTTTAACCGTAGGATTAAAAAAATCTGGGCCTAAAAAGTTCAGTTATTTCATGTAGCAAACTTACTGCAATACGCTTTGCAATTAAGAAGTATACTAGCAGTTTTAATTGCAAACTAAATCTTGGATGGAGGGGACACTGAGGACGCTCTTTTACCAGCTCTGTGTCTTTATCCTCTAACTTTTGTTTGTTTTGTTGCTACTAACAGTTTTCACCTGTTACCTTTAAACAATTGCTGGTGGGAATGGGAGTCCATTTTCTTGATAAGTCTTAAGTGGCTGGGCATTTTCGTACACTATCCCCACGTAGGTGGCCATGAGCCAGTGACCCCCAGTCTAGGTGTGATGGACTGTTTTTTTCACAGAGGCACTTCTTTAATGAATCACTTTGCTTGGGGGCCTGCTTCAGGGGAACACAGCCTATCCGATGGCCAACAATATGGCACAGTTAATAACATCCAACTAACATGGCATCACTCAGCTCTTAAGAGTTATGTTTGAAGTAAGATTAAAGACACAGGAATATATTCTGGTTACATTTTAATCAAAAAAGAAAACAATATAGTCAACTACATACAGATTTCACATAAGCACAGGGGAAAAGAACTAAAGGACAGACATCAAGATACTACATGTCCAATTATTTCTGAGGATGACAGTTATTCTGTATATTGGTTTACATTTCTCAAAAATGTGGTAATGGAGCACACACTAAAAACAAACATCCTATTGCTGTTTATAAAAACACAAGCAGAAGGAGATTGTGGGTCAGGTGAAAGGTGTCTTGAAGGGCGGCAGAGTGGGCCACAGAGCACAGAAACAGGCCAAACCTGAGGATTATAAAGAAGTGCAACAAAAGTGATGTTTACTGGAAAAGGAGAAAGAGCTGACAAATAATAGAGCATTACAGTTTAACTCTAAAATGTCCTCCAACATCCCAAGTGCTTGGAGAGTGACTGGATCATGGGGTAATATGCTCACCTGTGGGTTCATCCATGGATGATGATGATGATGATGATGATGATGAGATTGTACTGGAGATACAACCCAGTACTTTTGCACTAAGCTACATCCCAGACTAGTTTTTAGTTCTGATTTTGAGACAAGGTCTGTAAATTGCCCCGGTTGGGCTTGAACTTGCGATCCTATCCTACTGCCTCACCTTTCTGGAGTTGTGAGATTACAGGCCTATGCCACCAGGCCTGGCTCTCATTGATGAATTCAGGTTGCATTAGAAGGTGGGGCTCAGTTGACGGGATGGGTCACTGGAGGTGTGGCCTGGAAGAGTATATTCGTGTCCTTGACACCTTCCTTTTCATTCTGTTTCCTTTTCTTTCTGCTTCCTGTCTGACATGCCATGAAGGGCTGCCTTCCATGCCAGGCCTTCTGTCACCAAAGCCAGCCAACCATCCATGGAGTAAGGCCTTTGAAGCATGAGCCAATAAAAGCTCCCTTTTACCAGGTATTGTGGGAAAGGACATACAGCAAATGCTTTTGCTCACACTGAGATAAACATCACAGCCATTCCAGCCTTTAGACCATTGCATTTAGTATTTTCATGAATGGTGGCTGCGTTTTCATGAACACAGCTTGACCTATTTATATCTCTAAGTATACATATTGATTTTTTTTTCCAATTCCAATTTCCTTGGAACTTGTAGAATAGTAAGTACTCCAGAAAAAGAACCATCATTCATTAAATGCCTATTGCTATGGTTTAAATGTTTGTGTCCTCCCAAAATTCTTGTGTTGACATCCTAATCCCCAAGGTGACATGAAAAGTTAGGTTCTTAGATGATGATTATACTGAGGGTGAAGCCTCTTGAATGGGATCAGTGTCTTATTCAATGAGAGCTCAGAAAGCAAGGATGTCCTTTTACAAAACATGTGAGGGCCTGGCCAGAAGCAGCATCTATGAAAGAAAGCAGATCCTCATTACACACTCAGTAGGCTGGAGTCTTGATCTTAGAGCTCAAAAACCCTAGAATCATGAGAAATAAACTTTCCTTGTTTGAGAGTTACTCCACACTGTAGCAGCCCAAGTGGACTAGAACATCTACTATAAGCCAGACATTGTATCAGGAGTTTTATAGTCAACTTCAAGTTTAACTCTCTAGTCAAAAAGCAGGCATTAGTATTTTTACAGATGATGGAAACTGAGGCCCAGAAAAATTAAATAACTAAACTAGACTGTACAGATCACACATGGGGAAGAAATAAGAACTCTGAAGCTGAGAGGTGATGTTCTTTTTCCCTGGGGTTGCACTCCTTGTGATGGAGTCAAAAGCCCAATAGAGGAAAAGGTAACGAAACTCAGCCTTCTTGTATCTCTGTGTCCAGGGCTTCAGTCACCAAATACTCGAAGTAAACAAGTGACCAGATTGTTATGAGCACCAGAACTGAACATAATATTTATTTCTTTAGTGAAGTGGCTTTCATTATGGTGGTGACACTACCCCCCACCCCTGGCTGGGAAGTGACATCCAGTGGGTGGAGGTCAGGGATGCTGCTACGTGTGGAGTGTAAACAACCCTCAGTGTACAGAACAGCTCCTACACTCCCACGTTGGCGTGCCAGGGATGAGAACTTCTGCTCTCACACAGAAGAGCACACATCCACCCTGAGTCTAGCTTATGCAACGATGTTACTGACTTTCCTTCATTTAAAGTCAAAATCTCAGGCGGAAGTCCTAGGCTGCTTCTTGTCAAAGCAGCAATTGTAATCTACCAATTTACATAGCAGCTCTCTGCCTGGAACTCTCAACCTAAGTCCTCTCTGTGTGAGAGAGGAAGAAATCAGACTGATCTTTCAAGCCCCGATTGTTGAGAGGCTTGTGAGGCTGAGAGTGTAAGCTGTGGCCTGCCAGTCCATCTTATCAAGTTTAACGTCTCAGGTCAGTCTACAGCCTATTGAGAAGCTCTGTGGCCAGAGGTGGGGAGGAGGCAATCTGCTGAATGTCCTTTCCTCGGAAGACGCAGGGGAAAGGCATTAACAGCAGCCTAACCCACAGGGTGGGTGTTCTCCCTGAGGAGGACCAGTCCATCCTCCTGATGCTGCACGCTCCGAGGTGCTCCCCATCCAAACGGCGGCAGGAGGCTGAGGCTGACACAACCCCTCGTTACCACCTAGGCCTGTCCTCCCAGGGGCTGCCAGGGCTCTACCCCCCATCCCCACCCCTGTTTCCACTAAACCAAATAACCTGTATCATTCACGTTCAGGAAACAGAATTGCCAGGCACAGACAGGAAACCTAAAATGTTCACACACACCCTAAATTATTCTTATGCGCACTGTACTTATTCCCTGAGGAAATGATCCAGTGAGCTGCTTAGCTAGGCAGAACAGAACTCAAACACTTACTTTTCTCCCTTCCCTTAAATGAAGGGGCAGGAGCCACCCCACCCAGAGAAGTAAGAAGCAAGGGAGACCTAGGATCACCCTGTACCAAATGACCCTAAAGGCCACCTGAAAGGGGCCCCACCTAACTGGTAAAATCTTTTTTTTTTTTTTCCTCAAGACTGACCTGTCAGTGGGAGACCTCTGTGCCCTGCCAAGAACAGAGATGCTTTTCTGAACAGAAAGGGTTCCCGCTTCCGCTGCCTTGACAGAGGAAGTGGCCTTAATCAGGCCGGAACTTGAAGGAGCACACTTTCCTGTTTCAGTCAGCTAGAGCAAACGGCAAGGAAACGCACATCTGAGCATCCAGAGAGGGACTCGGTCTTCTGGGCTCTCATTCACAGCTAAACTCGCGCAGTTGCTTTGCAGTCAGGGTGGCATTTCCAAGGTCGCCTTGTGAAGAAGACATTTAAGCACAGTCTGTCCATTCGTTTGTTCCACAAATGTCAATGCAACGCCTGTGCTGGGCACCATGCTGTGATGCAAAAGGGAAACCGAAGCAGTGTGACCTGGCACCTAGGCTCCTGGTTTTTTAAAAAAATTAATCTGTAATAATTATGCATGTTGATGAGGTACAATGTGTTATTTCAATACATGCAAATAGCATGATTGAATCAGGATGGTTAACATTTTCCCTCCTCCAGGCTTTTAGTCTCAAGCCTTGGTTCTCAACCTGGGTGACTGTGACCCTCAAGGACTCCTTGGCCATGTCAGAGACATTTTTGGATTTTACAACCAAATGGAGGTGAGGAGAGAAATGCTATCACAGTTCAGTAGGCAGAAGCCAGCAATGCCGTTAACCAACCCACCAGGCACTGGACTGTTCCACAAACTAAACACTGTATGTTTCCAAGTGTCAACAGTGCTGCTATTAAGAAAGCTAGTTTAGAGGAGAAACAGGCTTTCATTAAATCATGACATTAGTGAATTGATATTTGCAGTTATTTTTACATATTTACCATGCAAATATTCTGACAACAAGTAGAGTATACAGAAGTGGAATCTGAGACGCAGGTGGGTGGGAATGGTGGGCAATGGTCAGGGAGGGCCTTCTGAGGAAAGGCCGCACGGTGGACATGGAGGATAAGCTGGATCTAATCAAAGGGGCAGAGGAATGCAGGCAGAGAAGTCATCATGACGCAGGTGTCAAGTGCAAAATGCCCATGCAGGGAAGTGCTATGGTGATTCTGGAAGTATGTTTCTTCTCTCTCCACCATCATCCTACAGCCCTCATGACACATAATTGATTTTGTGGCCATAACGGAGGCAGCTCTTTGCAACATACACCAGTGATCAATCTACAGGGAAGCTGAGGGAACTGACATACTCCAACGTCCACTTTGTCCCCCTGCCTTCTTTCTCTGCAACTACACTGTACATTACTAGGGGGATGACCAAAGTCCCACTCTTTCTTAGATGTAACACAAAATGCATACACCATATAAAAATAAAACTGGTAACTTAAAAATGATATTGAAATTAAAAATCTTTTCTCTGCAAGAGATCCTGTGTAAAAATGATTGAAGACTAGGAGAAAACAGTTGCAAAACATATACCTGATAAAGGACTGGTATCTATAATACATAAAAGAACTCTCACGATCTAACTGCAAAACAAGAATCTAATTAGGAAACAAGCAAATGACAGTCTACTACAGAGGAAACACAGGTGGCAAGTGAGCCCGTGTAAAGGTAGCCAGCAGCATTAGCCACAAATAAAATTTAAACTAATGCTGTAATAAGATATTACGACGTGCCTGTTATAGTAACTAAAATAAAAAAAAAAAACAGCAGTTGCTGGTGAAGATGCAGAGAAATTGAGCAACTCACAAATTGTTGGTAAAAATTCAAAATGGCACAGCTACTCTACGAGCAGTTTGGCAATTTCTTACAAAACTAAAGAGCACTTAAGCTACACACTCCAGCAATCCTGAACAAATTTATTCCGGGTAAATGAAAACTTCACACAAAAATCCAGTGGTCACGACAGCCTTATTTATTATAGCCATAAACAAGAAATTGCCCAGATGTTCTTCAATAGGTCAATGTGCAAACAGACCATGGTACGTCTCTATCACGGAACGCCACACAGTAATCAAAAGGAACAGACCAGCGATGATAACAAAAATTTGGTGGCTCTCAAGGGAACTATGCTGAAGTGAAACACTAACTCCCAAAGATCACATACTATGTGATTCAATTTAGAAAACATTTTGAAATGACAAAATTACAGAGATTTAGAGAGAGTAGTAGTTGCCAGGAGTAGAGAACAAGAGGTGAGTTGGGAAGGACAATAAAAGGGTGGCACAAGGGGAGCCCATGGGGGGACAGATCTGAGCCTTGGCTGCAGTGGTGGTCACACAGGCTTCACTCGATCAGACCCACAGAAGAAAATACACAGAGACACACACGCGTACACACGCAACTGGTGGAATCGGAGTGGAGAGATGACCGCATCAATGTCAGCTTCCTCGCTGTCATACAGGACTATAGTTGCGCAAGGTGTCACCTTCATGGAAAACCAGGTAAAGGGAACATGAGACTGCCCTGTCATGCTTTTTACAACTGCATATAAATTTACAACTATTTCAGAAGAAAAAGATAAAAACTACTTTAAAATTATAGTTGGGCAACTTTGTGACTTGGACTCTGTCTTAATAAAAAATAAAAAAGGATTGGGGATGTAGCTGTGTGTGCAAGTCTCTGGTTCCATTCCCAGTACAACAGAAGCGAGTGAGCAAGCAAGCAAAAGTTACACCTCAAGGCAAATCTTTCTATTATTTACTTTCTTTTCCAATACTATTGGTGCACTGAAACGTACAGATTTTTATAAAGGTAGCGAAACATTATATTTAATATAATTACACATGTATACATTTATGCATTTTCATAGTTATTTGACTGAAACAGCCTCAACTCTCAGTCTTTAAGAAATAAAGCACAACACGAATAGCCTGGGCTACACGGTGAGTTTAGAACCAGCCTGGACTGCAGAGTGAGACACCCTGTCTCCAAAAAAAACGTTAGAAAAAGAAATACCAAAGACACTACAGTGGACTTTGTAGGCCCCTGAGACAAACCACCTAAGTTTACTACCAACTAAATGCACAACTCTGATGAGCATTTCACTTTAGTGTGCCTTGTTCTTCCACCTGTAAAATAAGCTGTTCCACCTCAGAAGCTGTTATGAAGGTTACAAAAAGGTAACACACCCTCAGGTTCCCAGGCCGGTTGTCAAGGATTCCACCAGAGCTGGGTTCTGCCCTTATTGTCACTTACCATCATCACCATGAAGGACTGAGGTCCTCTCTTCAGCTTCTGAAGGTCTATACTATAGTCTGTCTTAACATTTACTTCAATTGCAAAACACTCAAAAATTCTGATTTTCAAAAATCAAAAGGAATTCAAAATTGCCTTTTAAAATTTACTCAGGGACTTGAGGGTCTAGTGTGTGATATTACCAGAGTTTTACGTCTGGCCACAAGCCCTTAGGGAAGGTCACCTAAAGGGCCTTCTCCTCCCTGGGGCAGACGCACAGCCCTGTGTGGCCTCCATCAACAGGCCCGGGAACAGGGTCAGGAAATGACTGATGGTCATTGGTTGACTTAAGCAACAGGCGTCAGGCTCTGGCAATTTTCCTTGTTCTTTCCAAGGCTGCCAAGCTCATGAATAAGAAGTGTTTTCTTACCAGCCTGAAACTGAAACAGGGATTTTAAAAAAAAGTTTTAGTGTAGCACAGCCAGACAAGCTCTGTCTCAGTGGTCAAGAGATTTGGTGATGGGAAGTCTGGCTTTCAGGCCAACTCTCAGCACTGTTTTTGTTTGTTTGGATGAATGAAATAACCTGAAACAGGAAGTGCTTGATGATGGTCCAGAGAGATCATTTACGAATAATGCTGAGCTCTACTGGACAGTCTATTAGGGCCGTCCCTAGAAGATCACGTGATCCCGGAGAAAACACATTATTGCAAGCAGAGCCTATGACTGTCTAATTTCAAAAACAGAATAGAAGATATATGGATGTATATAGCAGTTTTCATGGAAATTCTAAGTTGGGAGGAGAAAATTCTCCTATCCACTTGTTCTTTTCCCTCATTCCACATCACAGTAAGCGACACTGTCAATCATCCACATAAGAATCTAAGTCGAAATCTGAGAATTAGCCTTTCACTTGGGCCACTCAAACTATCAACAAACTCATTCCTTCTCTCAGACATTCCACTTTTCTCCATCCCTGTTTTCCCCAGCCTAAGCCACTAACCTCTAAGGAAGGGAACACAGTTTTTCTATATCCAACCCCTGGCTTGCACTGCTCCAGTAACTGTGCTAATATGGAAAGCTGGTCATGGCTCCTTACATCCAGACAAACCCTCCACGTCCTCCCTCCCAGCCTTACCTACACTTCTGCAAAGAAACACAGGCCACAGGTCAGTGGTCGGGTCTGGATTCGACCTCCTTCTGCAGACATGAGCCTAACAAGCTCTTTCCAGCAGACCTCTTAAGTTCCCCCTGAATGGAACATTTGTCATCTTTCCTTCTCTTTGTGCGCGCGAGCCTGGCGGGGATGTTGTGCCTCCAGTTCAGCACTACCTCAGCATCCAGCACGGCACATGGACACCGAGGTGCTCACTATATAACTAACACATTGACGAAGAAGCCAGGCCATCGATAATCAGCGTAATTCACATGATATACGATGACCAGTTACAGAAGCTGGCATCTTGCAAGCAGGTGGTGGTCTCAAGTCTTTGGGGAAGTCCTTTCTTTCTTGCTTTCTTCCTTACTTCCTGTCAGTCTGTCTGTCAACCTGCCTGCCTTTCTTTCAGAACACTTATATTCTAGAGGAAGGCATTTTTTTTAGAAACCTCGACACTGTTGACATGTTGGCCAAATGACTTCTTTTTCTACAGAATGTTTAATGGTATCTCTGGCTTTATTCACGAGTAGCTTGTAGCATCTTTTACTCTGTTGTGATAATTAAATGTCTTGAGACATTGACAAATGTCCCCGGAGGAGGGAGAAAAGATTACCCCTAGGTAGGAACCATTATTAAACAGAAAAGTTAGAAATTGGTGGTTAACATTTCATGTTGCCCACAAAATGCCGAATTAACCTCCACTTTATCTGAATCACAAGAGCAATGATGAGGTCTAATATACTACTACCTCACCACAGTTGACAACACCGGCCAACAGGAACATTCATTTCAAATTCCTAATTATGTTTCTGGACAACTGTGGAGAGGTGTGTTGGGTCATCTCTAGAGACTCACCTTTCTGTCTGCATCAGTATTCCAGGTGATGTGAAGGGCAGTGGCCCCAGGGTGGGGAGGGGCAGGGAGTCACAGAAGACTCAGGGAACCTAGGCGCCTCTAGGATCTGACTTTCCAAAAAAGAAAGCAGGTAATATCTACGTGTCTGCGGTCTTTGCTGAAAACTGTGTTCTCCTCTCTTCTACAGCGGGGCACAACCCAGGAATGAAGTGGGAAGGACTGAGGCTTCAACTGCCCTCACGTCATGTCCAACCCTCTCTGGCGAATGTGCTCTGTTGAGCCTACAGCCCCTCTTCAGGAATGCAAAATGACTTCCTCGTGTTACCTGCCACACGGCAACAATATTTTCAATTATTGGTTAAACTGCCAATGCCCCGAGAGTCATTTAAATAAATCTCACATATATGAAATAGTCAATTGTGTTCTCTGAGCAATTCCCAGCTGTAAAAATAGAGCCATGCTAAATGCAATTTTTTTCTGCAGCTAATTGAAAATACTGCACATATAATGCATGATTTAAAGCACCCAGGAGGAATTTCAATTTGCATTCCTTATTTTAAATGTACAATCAAGTGCTGTCTTAAAGGTTCTACACATTTAATTCAATGTTGCTTGCCTGAAGCCCAAACCACTCCTAAATTTTAACACCATGAATTGATGATTGGAGGTTTTGAATGTTCCAAGTGACTTTTAAAACAATGGCTTTAATACTGTTGCTTTTCCTGAGAAAACAAACACTTCTAGACCTGACTAGTTCAAACCTGTGTGGCCTAGAGAAAAACATTGATAGTGTAAGGTGCCTGCAAGGAGGAAGTCACTACAAGAACATCCTTCATCAAGGAGCCAAACTGTTCTCTTAAATGCCTAGAGCTGTTGCCCTGGAGTTAGAAAGGTCCACATCCTGTGTGGTTAACCAGATGGCCAATCAAAAGGTGGCTGATAGCAGAGTCTGTGGGGATGAAGATGCCGGGAGCTAACATGTGCTCAAAAAGGAGTGCCCAGGATCTGGCAAGCTGGCAACACAGGGTGTTCAAGCCTCACGATTGCCTTTCATTTCCAATAGAGCTTTACGGGTTGCCCAAATGGCTCACAGGCCTTCTCAGTGAATAGAGCAGTTACTGAGGTTCTATGCCGAGAGAAAAGCACAGTGGTAGAAACTATAAAAGTGAAGGATACGCAGAGCTGGACCTTAAGAGCTTGTAGACTGATACGATATGGCCTCTTCAAGGGCAAGAAACAAGACAAAAAGTGGTTTGTAATATGTATTACAAAGAGCTTTGGGACAACAAAGAGGATGCTGCTGCTCTTAATTTACATGCAGTATCTTCATTGGATTATTTGAGTCCCACCACCCAGCAAATTAGTAAGAGTCGGCGAGCACTGCAAGGGCAGCCATAACTTCCCCTACCACACAAGATGACTCGCAACAGTCTGGGTGTCCTGATAAACTCAGGCGTTCTTCCATGCTCCATGTCGTGGGTGCAAAAGACAGTGCCATCCAAAGAGCCACCTCCTCTGACATCGTGCAAATAAAGCTCAGCATCATTTGATCACCCTTTTAATTCTTTTCTTCTCCCTTTGGCAAGAGAGAGTATTTACTATACTATCTTGTCCCCAGGGCAAACAGAAAGGAATGCTGAGCTGGCATCACAGAACTTGAGAGAGAACAGAAAGAGCTGAACGTAGCTAACTCAGCTTCCTAACCCACTCGTGCTCACAAGTAGGTTCGCAGAAATTGGCCAGACAGTAAAGAAGAACTTCAGCAAAAACAGACACAATCTTTCCTACCCTCCCTCTAAATATATGGAAGATGTGACATAAAAACTGGATTCTGCCAGTAAACACAGAGGCTTTATATTTCACTTGTTATTAGACGTCTGCAGGGCTGCTTTGAGTAAGTTGTAGTATTCCCGGAAGTCATATCTGGTTCAATTTTCTGTTTCCTGCTCTGGTTCTTATAACAAATCCCTTCTCTTCCTAGGATTGATAAAAGAGACCCACTGGGTTTGGTACACCCAACTTCTTCAGGCTAACTCTTTGGCACGATTACAAGTGAAAGAGTTACCCAAGAAGAGTGTGGACTGTACAAGGTGTGGGTGAACCCTGAATCCCTTACTTTAACTAGCGGGGGAAATAAAATGATCTGCCTTTTACAATAAACATGCAAACAAAAATAAAGGTGTCCACAGGCATAAGATCTGGAAATACTCCCAAAGTAAGGAAAAAGAATGAGGGACAGGGAGGAGTGGGGAGGAGCGCTAACAAGCCCTACTTAAGAAGTGCTCCCATTGTGCATTACATGTACATACTAATAAAAAATGATGGGGAGAAAAGAAGGGTTCTGGTGCTTTTTTCTCTGATTCTTTGTTCTTTGTCTCTCTCTTCCTACCTTTTCAGTATTAAGGGTCTACAGACAAATAAATATCAGAGGAATAATTTTTAAAAAGGATGTCCATTCTCTATTTACAGGTTTGGATTCCCACACCAGCCTCCTACAAGCTATAATTAAGCCAAAAAAAAAAAAAAAAAAAAAGTTCTCCAAAGCTTAGAAACCATCTGAAGTGATGGGAAGAAAGCAGCCCCAAATTGGCTTTAGCAAGCCAAACCTCTAGGATTTCTTTTATTTGTCTGCCTCGATTCCCCTTGCAGTACAAGATGCTAAAGCCTTATGTCAGTAGCTAGGGTCAACTAGAGGGATGTTTGAATGTTTCCTAGAAGAAGCCCAAGTTCATTTTAACAGTACGGTGGAACAGTCCTGCTGTCTTGTTCTAGGTCTGTCTGCACTTGATCAATCTCATGCTTGTTCCTTGACTCAGTTTTGCCATCCGTAGAATCAGTACTAACCTTCCTCTTCTACCCCACACCTCAGAGGGCTGCCATGAGGATCACGTGAGGTACTGTGCCGGGAAATAATGGGCTTTACAGAACTTCTACAGAACTTTCCCTCGGAGGACCAGACATTTCTCCCCATTACATCTGAAGCTAAGGCAGAATGAGAGCTTCTAGAATTACGAATTGAAGACTTTCTCACCTTCACCCACCTTCCGGTGTAAGGTGTAAGAGGTTGCACCTGGGAATCTTTACGGTCACAGGGAGGAGGCTGAGCTGCTTTCTGTCATGAAGTTGCCTTTTACAGAGGGAGACTGGCTCCCCAGTTTCTCAAAGTCAACTAGAGACATTTGCCATCAATACAGTTGGTAAGTAAATTTCCTGGAGACTTATAAAGCTCCTACTATGTACATAGTCATGTGAATGTCATCACTCAGGCAGAGAAACAGGCTGTATGACCTGCCCCTGCACAGCCAGAAAGAGGCAAGAAAACTCATGAGATGGGCATGGTGGAGTCTGCTTCGGAGAGAGGGCCTCCGCCCACCGAGTCCCTCTGGTCCCTTTCGCTCCCTCAGTCAGCGCCTAGGATCAGCACTGCAGTCCCTCCTCAGCTTGTGCCCCTCTGTATATCCCAGATGCAGAACTGAGTTCCCAGCATTTCCCATGATGCTCCACACCACACAAGCCAGCTGCCCTTCTTCTGGGACAAATGCTTTACTTCTCTGAATGACCTCTAGTCCCCATGTGCACACACATAGGAGGCAACCCCCACCCTCCCTGTTTCCCACTAGAAGATCCCCCAGTTTAGGTCAGCCAGACCAAACAAGCTTCATGACTAATAGGTGAAATCACATATATTATGAGTTAGAAGTAGCAGCGCTCTTTCCACTCCCGCCTTCCAAGAAGCAGCTGGATTTAAACCTTCCTCAGCACCTCTCAGGGCTGCCACAGCTGCCTGGGTTCCTAACTGCTCTCCAGAGCACAGCACTACCATTCTGTCAGAGTTGGCTTTGACACAGCACTTTCCACACCTATGTGTGATGTTGACAGTGAAAAATCTACCCCGGGCTACTCAGGTCCTGAGTGGTGCCTCAAGGGAGTCGCCCACAGGGGTGAAATGTATTTGAGCCAGCTAGGCTTGCCCTCAGGCTTATGGCTTACCAGGCAGACCAGAAAGCTGGGAATTAAAAAATGTGGATGAGCCTTCAAGGCTATGGAATTAAGAGCACACACCTGGAGACAGGAGGGTGGAAAGTCAGCTCAGCCTCCAAAGTCTATGTGGTTGGTCAGCAGTCCAGAAGCCAGAGCCCAGAAAGAAGAGACCACTAGGCATATGAAAAGGCACTCTTCATCACCAGCCATCAGAGAAATGCAAATGAAAAGAACGTTGAGGGTTCACCTCACTCCAGTGAGAATAGTTTACACTAAGAACTCAAAAAACAATTGTTGGTGCAGAAAAAAGGGAACCCTATTGCTGGTGAAAATGGAATCTGGTACAACCATTATGAAAAGCAGCCTGGAGGTTCTTTAGAAAGCTGAAAATAGAAAATCCATTTGATCCATTTACTGCTCTACTGGGCATGCTCCCAAAAGAAATAAAATTAACATACCAGAAAGATACATGCATATCCATGCTCATAACATACAGTTCATAATAGCCAAATCCTGGAAGCAACCTACCTGCCCATCCATACAGGAATGGTTAAAGGAGATGTGTTATTTATATACAATAGAATATTATGCAGTCGTAAAGAAACACAGATAAGACGGATTTGAACAAAAATGGGGCCACATAGAGTCAACAGTGCTCAGTGTAATAGACCAAGCACAAAAGACAGACTATAGATGGGTGTCCCTTTTATGAAATGACAAAAACAATGACATAAGAATGCCCCAACATGAATAACAGGGTTGATAGAGGTGGTCAGATAGGAAAAGGGTGAACCTCTGAAAAAGAGGTGGACATAGACACTCACTGATTCCCCAAGCCCCATGGTTCAGATGTGTTACAGAATTTGGAATTCATGTATTTACAAAAAAACTTAGCTTTCATGCCATGTTAATCTTTTTACCATAATAAAATTATTATTTAAAAAAAGATCAAACCTACTTAGAGCAATGGTCAACCTGGCTCCAACACTATTAGGAACTTCCCCTGATTTTAAGAGGTAAATGTCAGGGGGTGAGGGACAAACACACACGCCGACTATTTACCACAATAACCTACAGTTAGCTTTCATTTAGCAGCATAGTCAAATTCACACTCCAATCTTACAGTGGCAATGAGACATGTGACGTGAGGAAGTGTGACAAGGAAGAGCAGGAGCAACTAAAACCCCAACTGTACCCGCGATGCGCTAGGAGTCAGGGTCCCTGCCTCCTTCCCGAATGCCATGAAAGCGGTGAGCCTTTGTCCTCGGCTCAGGCACCAAGGTTCCTGTCCTCTATTGGCTTCCCGCTCCAGCATAAGAATCAAGGCCTCAGACCTGTCCTGAAGCGCTTCAGAGACTTCTCACAGTACCAGAACCCACAGTCATACTGTGTTCACTACTACAGTGGATTATTGACCATGCAAATTTCAAAACATGAGCTTAACATTCTTCTCATCTGACACAGAGTTCTCAGCTTCTCAGCCAACCCCTTTCCTCATCTCGCCAACCTCCGGGCAGGATTACTAACCCATTTCCTAACCACTGCTACAGGTGGGAGTAGCCACAGACTGAACAGTAGCTGTGACGGGACAAGCGGCAGTGTGATTCCCAGGCCGGGCCCACCCAACTCTGGGTACCATCCTCCAGGACCTGTCTGCTGTTACAGGCTTCGTGCTTACCGGGACCATGGCCACGGTAGCTACCTGTTAAATAAAGTGAAGCCACAGGAGCTTAAGAGGCAGGGCATCGGATCACAAAGGCTCGCCTACTTTGGACTTCATGTGCATGTAAAACCGTCTTCCACGGTATTTGAGAAATGGTACACGTTTGGATTTTTGGAGTAACAAGCACCTCTTTAATATAACAGTTAATATTGACGATTGTGATGTTATGATCCCAGAAATAATTGGTCAATATGTACCCAAAGTCTTTGACTTTTAAAAAAACATTTCAGCCTTTTTATTATGCAATCTCCATAAGCAACACGACAGTGTCTGATTAAGGGAGCACCAGCCTATTGTGGCCAACGTGCCTTCTGGACACGCCACCAGTCGCTGAGGGGTGTTATCCATCTATCTCTTTTTTGTAAACACTAATGAATGTACTGGATCTCTGCAAAATGAAAGATTCTGTAAGGAATCCATTAAACAGCAGCTTTCATTTTTTTTCTAAAAAACAATTTTGGAGGCATTCTCCACCTCATAGTCAGGCACAGGGTTTTTAAGGGGGTTCATTTTTTTTTCCATAGAGAAAATCTCACAGTTCAGTGTCTTTTGATAGTTTACAAGGCATTGCCCAGGAGCTGCTCTCTGCACGTGCCTGGCCCCAAAGAGACAGGCCTCTGGGTGGCCCTGTACTCTTCGGTGTCTTATAGTTTGGGGAATTAATCAAAATAAAAATTATGTGGGGATGACATTTCATACGTTGCCAAAGTTGGCCACCAAGACTTTTATCTTTCTTTAAGGGAATTAATTTCTCCCTCATGGAGGAATTATCTGCTTTTGTTCAGCCACAGGGAAACAAACAATTCGTAGCGGATACAAATCAATAAATACAATAGCACAGAGTTAGGGCAAAAAGGTTTTTGTGGAAAGGAAAGTCAAAGAAAAAAATGAATCCTGTGTTACCCATGAGGGCTATCTAGACCTTCAGATTTATCACTTCCATGCTGACATGTCTTGCTTAGAGACTGACCTCTTATCCACGCTGTGACTTCTAAGTCACTTATCTGTGTAAAAGAGCTACATGTTAGCACCAGTGAGCCACCCTTCTAGCCTCATAAAAACTGGACATCAGTGCCCTCAAGTCACAGGAGAGGACACAGAGGCATGGGGACAGCCCATCACTTGCCTTCGTGTTCCTCACCCGCACGACCATCTTGGGTCACAAGCTTCTCAGTGTTGCATGGAGAAGGTAGCAAGGCCGTGCATGTGTTTACAGCACTGTCCTGGCCCACGGCTCCCACTCCTCAAGGTCACAGAGTGCACTCCTGGAGCCCTTTCATAGTCAAGTAGGGAGTAAAGGACTTTTGGGCAGCCTCCTCCAGCAACTCAGACCACACTGGCCACTGCCAGTCTGAATTCCCAATTAGTGTCACTCACTTTCTCAGCAGCTGGTTATTGCCCGAGGGCAGGACTTAGTGGTGGTGGTGGGGGTGGGGGTGGCGAGTCAGTCTGCTCTCCTAGAGGGATATTTTATCACCATAGTGCATGATGATAACAAAAAGCAAACCAACTCGAAGATAATGCCATTGTTGCTTTGAATCGCCTTAGACAATACACGCCATTTGTCTCTCCTTTGCAACTATGGTACATCATTGTTCTTGGCCATCTTGAATTGTTAAAGTACCAGAGAGACACTACCACCTAAGTACTACCTAAGTGGAAGAGACTTTCAAAGGTAACTGGCCTAGTTTGTAGATATTTCTGTACCCTGCCAAATACCTGTTGCAGAGTAAAGGCTCAAAAAAAACCAAAAATGCATTCTTAACCTGAATGCCACCAAAAAAAATTAGGGCTGCCACCTTCAACTCTTGGAGGCCGTGGGCAGGGCAGATACCCAGACAAATCATGTGGAGTCTCTTTTACTCACAGGAAAGAATCCTCTTCAGGAGCACAGGAGTTACTGTGGAGAAGAGATAATAAGAGATCAGCCACATGGATCTAGAGAAAGGCACTAAAAGTGCTTAAATGAGACAGCTAAGTCTCAAGGACTCAAGAGAGAGAAATGTGACTGCAGCCAAGTACCAAGCCATATCCAGGCTTGGCACACAGAGAAGTAACAGGTGACAGAAGTCACAGATATTAATTTTCCATCTGCCACAGTCCTGACTTGCCAAGAGACCTAAGTAGATGAATATCCTACTTCTTCACCTATGTAACTAGACAAACGGGGTATTTCTCTGTAAAGGGGGTAATGTCCTCAACATCTACATTCTGTAGCACAGGATAGGGCTGAAAATCTAAGTTCATTTGATATCTAAACTCATCCTCTGTCTAGCAATATTCTGTCCTTTAACATGTGTGGCCTTGTGGCTCAGCCACACTACACTCACCTTAGCCATTGAAAACAGTGTTTCAAAATCAAAAGTTTTTAGTAGGGTACAGGCAGCTCTGGAGTCCCCATCCCACCACAGAGCATCAGAAGAGGCTATTCTATATATCTGGGTCTCAGTTTTCTCACTATAAATTACAGCCAAATTTCTGTACTAGGTTTACTAAGATTCAACAAGGTCAAGTATAAAATATACCTAAAAATAGCCAACGTGTTGATGATCCAGTTTTCCATTTCCTCCTTTTTGTGGTTTGGATCTGTAGTGCCCCCCAAAGCCTCATGTTTGTGGATACTATGGAATATCTGTAGATTCTATGTGCTGTTAAAAGGTGGGGCCTGGTTCGAAGGGATGAATTACAGGTGTGTTTACAGGTAGAAAACAGGTATGTAGTAGATTATAGATGACAGGTGTGTGGCAGATTAGGAGCATGTAGTAGATTATGGAAATGTGCCACAGTGCTGGGCATGTGACCTGGAGAAGGTGGGTCCCTGGTGCTTAACCTGGAAGGGGCGGAACACTGAGGCTTGACCTGGAAAGGGCACATCACTGACACATGACCTGGAAGGGTATATACCAGTTTCCCCTTCCTGCTTTAACCTGGCTTCCTGTTTGCTATGCTGGCAGAAGCTTCCATTCATCTATGAAGCCTCTGCCATGTATTTCCACCATTGCTGGCTGCCCATGAATGGACTGTGACCTTCAAAACAGTGAACTAAAGTAAATCTTCCCTCCCCTAAACTGTGGATGTCAGATATTCTGTCACAGCAATGAATAAGTTACTAGGACTGTCCTTCTCTTTTAAGCACCATTTTGGTTTATTTTTTCAGACACAGGTTTATAAGCCTAAATGGGTAGGAAGACCTGAAGGACAGACATATCCGTTAAACAGAGCACAAGGAAGAGGGTAATACAAGAGTGTAATTTTGCCATGTTCATGTAAAAAATGCTCTTATCTTGTTCAAAGAAATTTTAGCCTAACAAGTGACATGTATACATGGGGATAACTATGTTTTCATACTTTCAACTATGCTAAATTAATTCACATTAGTATAATCAGCACTTTGATATTCATAATTTACCACCTTGCTGCACAAGAATAAGTGTATTATGAATACTTTAGCATCTTTGGCCAATCCTTCAAATTTCTATTTTAGCCAACATGTCATTAGGCAATTATCACAGGTTTGGCAGAGATATGGGTCTTTTAGTATATGAATTTCAAAGAGAAAATTTACATATTTAGAATGAAAGCTCTTTTTTATATTAATCATTTAACCACCACACAAAATCTGGAATCTACCATGCCACTGTCGTAGCAGCAGTTCAGGTACAAGCACATATATGCAGAATTTTGCATAAGCTCCAGAAAGGTATTTTCTAGCAAAAGCCTAAAACATCCGATCAATGATAGCAGAAAATCTATTACCTAGACAGGAAAACATTATTCCACCATTCTTAGAACTTTTACATAAATGGAGAGAATCAAATTATAATTAATTACCATGTGTTTTTAACTACATTCAGCACATTTAAAATGGTTATTTCTAGATATCTGAAAATTATCCAACACAGAAGAATAATTTTTTTCACAGTCTGAAAAACAAGGATGAAAACCAAAAGTCTCTGGATGCTATCCCTGCAAAGACCTATGTATTAAAACCAAATAGATTGTTCCTACTGCACAGGTATTTATTCATTCTTCACAACTAACCCAAGGGAAAAAGCACGCTGCCTGACAGGGCTCCTGCAACGCGCTCCGACAGAACTCTTGCTACAGCTCTTTTCCTCACAAACGCGCCAGGTGGGCGCCAGGGAGAATGTCTTTCATGCATCGGCCACCCTTCACTGTCGATGGCACATGAACAGCCTGCAGCCTGCAGGAAGGACACATGACCAGCTGAGCACCCCATCAAGGGTATTACAGGACAGGGGACTGGAAATGAGGAGTGCAAACACACAGAGAAAGTCATTCACTCCCCAGGTCAAAGGCATACACTTGAATCTCCAGGAAGCCAAAAGATCCCCTGTACAACTGTGACAAATACAAGCTGGCACCACAGCCACCTTGCGTCTCATAAGTCAGCCTCATTCCTGCCACTAAGCGCAGAACCTATGATATACTTTTCCCTCTATCCTCGCAACATTTGCCTCATGTCCAACTCGCAGTTGAATAAACCGGGCTTACAGAAGTTTAGAAACATAACTGGGTCTTCTGCTTGTATTTGACAGAATCTAGATTCAAACCCCAGCTTGCTGGCCTCACAATTACTCTAGTTTGGAGAAGGAGGAGGACAGGACCTCTGCTGCTTAGCAGTGGCAAATTTTGAGATAAGGCTAACTATACGATGTATAGCGAGAAAAGATAAATTCCAAACAGAGTTTAATTAGATATCTCTTAAGAATCAAGTCCCACTTGCTCCCTTGTTCTGCTGAGTTTTATCCAGTCCAGCCTGAGTTACTCCTCGGGACTCTGTGTAAATGCACTCTACCTTCTCAATCCAAAGGTCAGCACTAATTTTAGACTCCAGTCCCAGAGAAAGAGGGGGAAAGACAAGCTACTAAGGAACAAGTCAGTGGCCAAAAGACATAAAAACATTACTCAAAAAACATAAAAAATTGGACTCTTTCCATTGTGTGTGTTTTGGTTGTGTACTGAAGGATATCAGGCACACAGTGAGAAAATAGATTTTTGGAAGCAGGCATGTGGTTTGGCAGGAATTTCTTTCTGAGAAGGTATAAATATTGCTGGGGCATAAATCTTTAAAATCCATGGTATGAGCTCACAGTTCGTACATTTACAGATCTGGGTCCAGACTCTAGCACCAACACACACAAGCTGGATGGCCGTGAAGAAGTCTACTTTTCCACAGGCTTCTTTTTCAACTATATGAGTGAGAGAGATATTAGCACCTATCCTGGAGGCAGGCACGGGCTTAAGACCACCCAGAACGTGTCAACTGAATACTAATGGCAGTTGGGTAAGTTGCCTGTCCAGCATACTCACTCTCAGTATTCTGTCTTCCTGATCATAGAACTGAATATGTGGCTCAGACTCAGCCAATTATAGCTCCCCACTCTCCTGATCACAGGCATTGGTGCAAGAAAGGAGACATGACCAGAATTGAGCCCATCAGAGTTCCTTCATAAAATTTTTCCAAATAGAACAACAACAAAAAAATCTCTCTTTCTTCCTTGATCAGGAGCCAACAGGGAAGTAAGCCCAGAGTGACTAGCAGTCACAGTCCATGAAGGAAAGAGGAAAGAAGAGAACTGACAGAAGCAGAAACAAGAGCAAGAAAGGAGGGAAGAGAGCCTCAAAGCGCTGAGCCTCTGGTTCCAGTCAACTTCAGAGCCAGCGACACCTCTGTCACATCTGGGCATCAGGACTGCAAAGGCTACAGTTATTCTCTTGCATCTATGTTTCTGTTTGAGTTACTTTGATTTAGGGTTCTGTGCTTAAAAGCAAAAGATAATACAAGAGTTAATAGCTCAGCTAGTCAAAACAAGTACAAAATCTATAGTAAAAATAGCTTCTTAAGTAGATTCCTTATTTTAAAAATGACGGAAAGGACGAATTTCAGCAGAGAAGCAAGCACTGCTGTTATTTATATGGTCCTTCCCTGAAAGAAACATCTATTTTCATTTGCAGTCACTTTATTTTCAAGTAGACTTTGCATTTGTCATTAAGCTCCCTCACACACTCATGCATACTTGCAAGATTTGGCCCATAAAACCTTAGGATAAAAACAAGTGGCTATTTTTTTCTACAGCTAAATGTGTTGGGATTACATGGAGGAGGAAATGTGGAAGGTGGAGGGGAGAAGGCATTGATGCTATTTTTGGTATGCTTTCAGGAGAAATGGTCCAGATGATCAAACTTCTCACTTGGGGTAGAGGTTGGGGGACAAAAACAAAGTGCATTTACTAAGATTTGCAGCCACTACAAAAAAAATCTTTCATTTTTATTCATAGGATTTTAGTTTTTACATTAAAATATCTTCTACATTAGCTTCCTTCTAAGAATTATCTGATAAAAATAGAAAAGCACAGTGGATTCCAATTCTGAAATTATCTTCTGAAGCAAAGGGCAAAGTCTGAGATCAAACTGTACCAGAGCCTGACTGTTCTTAATCTGATCTCGAACCAGGGTATCTGGCCCAACTTTGGGAGGAGCTCAAGGATGAAATGGGGGATATATTTGTCAACATACACTAAGAACACTACAGAGGATTGCTTAGGCTCAGCAGTGGCCATGCCTGGGCACAGAAAACCCCAGGAGGGAGGCTGACTTCTCTGGACTAGGATTATGTCCAGACCTATATTCCACTTTTTTTTTTTTTTTTTTTTTTGAGACATGGTCTCACTCTGTAGCCCAGGCTGGTCCTGAACTCAGTATGAAACCTAGGCTAGCCTTAGACTCATAACACTCCTCCTGCCTCAGCTTCCTGGGATTACAGGCACGTGCGCCACCATACCCAGTTTATGTGGTGCTGGGGAATCAAACTCAGGGCCTCACGCTTGCAGGGCAAGCGCTGTAACCACTGTGCCATTCTTCCAGCCCTAGACCTAGATTCCTAACAGGAATAAAGGAGAGAGAGAGACTCACTGACAGTGCCAACACACTTGGCCTTTAGGGTGGAAGGTGGTAGCATTTCCCCAGAACAATAAAACAATACTAACCTCCTAATAATCCATGACAAAACAGGAAATTAAAGGTAAGATGTGATTTGAGTCTACATTCAGCACCTTAGGGTATTGTTTAAAAATTCAACATTAATTTCCAAGTCAGGCATGCAATCTCTTCATGAAGAGAGATGAGTTACAAAGACAGAAAACGAAGACAGGAACATTATTTATGGAGAACAGGCTTACAAAGAAGATCCAAGCACAGGGTACCCAATTTACTCTACAATTTTGTAAGTGTCCCCAAGTGGGAACACAAACCAAGTCTTCACATTGGACTACATGCTGTTTCTGAGTACTCACACTGAATGATTTCGTAGGCTTAACAAAGACAGGTGTACAAGAACGTCATGGTACCTATGGACAGAACAATCCATTTCAGGAAAAATTCATCTATGAATATTGATATTCATGAGAAAGCTTAACCAGAAAGCCAAGAAGTTATAGATTTAAAAAATACCTCTACCACATCTTTAATAAGATATTTACTTGTGATCAATCAATTCAATGGTATTGACTTTACAGATTAGGAAACTGATTTTCAGATGGTCCCTACAGAATGTCAGGGGCACAGCCCAAACTCTTTCCCAGCCCAGGCCTCTTTCCACCAAAAATAATCAGTCAAAAAAAAATCAGTCAAATAATCAGTCAAATAAGAAAAAATAAAGAAGGGGGTACGAGGTCACACTCTGTCATCTGAAAGGTTAATGGCACCAAACCAAAATGTGTTCCTCTACCTTGTACAAACCAGGAAAGGCAGAGTGCAACCCAGCCAATGGGCCTCTAGGAAGAAATACTAAGCTAAAAACGGGTTCAGATGAGGATGATCCAAGTGAGCACAGAGAAGCACTTTTGTACTGCTATTTTCTAAGCAATATTCTACTTCAAAAGACATGGTTGATCAAAAATTTTAAAAATGTGAAGATAAATATTAAATTCAGAAGTACCAGAAGTGGTAGTTGAGGAACGCTCCTGTTTATGCTCAAAATACAAGCACTGTTCCATAAAGCACACGGTAGACATGAAAATGGGAAGATGATATAGTTCAGACATCTGTTAAATATTTTTATGAATAGGTCACATAGCATTGCTGGTGCAAACAAAACTAAAACACAGGCCTGCCTTCCAAAGGTCGAGAGTCTAGGAGGTAAAGCCTGTTGCCACTACACAGCAATGGCCGCCTTAGAGGTGAGCAAGGAGCTGGGGTTGCATGTATGTGCAGAGGGCTGAAGGTAGTGAGCACTAGGAAGGACATTTTAGAATAGGTGACACCAGAAGTGAAGGTGGAAAGGGGAAACTAGGCAAACACCAAATAGAGAGGGTGGAAAGAAATCTCAGACAGAGGCACGGTGGCTTCAGAAAGAGGACAAGGTAGAAAGGTGGAGAAGGGCTGAACAATGCTGAGACTGTCCAGTCATTTCCAACTGCCAGCATCCTGGTGAGTTGTTGGAACACGGTAGAAAGTTCCCTGGCTCTGTGCTGAGAGGAATTGGAGTTGTGAGCTGGTACTGTTGAAAGGCAGCTAAGAGACTCTGGGAACATACAGTATGGCTCTGGGCCTAGGACATTCTCAGAGCTTGACGGTTCCTGGGACAACTGGAACCTGCACATTTTGAGCATTCCCACTGCTGTATCTAGGATGTAAAATCAACCCAGACCTATTTTGGGGGTTGGAGAATGTGGAAGCAAGAGGGCAGCGAGGTCTGTGGAAATTTTGTAGTTTGTAGAAATTGGTAGAAATAAACATCTGGGTTGTGGTCTCGACACACGTGAAGTAACACTAGAATTCTCTATCTGCCACAAGATCAAAAGCATCCCTGAGAAACTCAAAATACCGTATCAAGACAACAGGGAGTTCACTGTGCAGCCTGAGACACCTCATGTGACATAAAATAGCCAGTCCTTCAGACTTGGGGCTTATCCCAAACACTGAATTTTTAAAAATCAGGGTAGACAGACTGGAGGAAGGTTACAATGCAATAATATGGGAAACAGAAAAGATCTAAAGCTAGATGCATTCAGAAAACTGTCAAAGTGTTTGGGATTCTTAGATGCTGATGGTTGTCTTAGCCCAGGGTCACTAGCTTAGAACACAAGGGAGACAGAAATCAATCATCAGTGATAGCCAAGGACCAGCGGGACCCAGAAAGCAACCAAGTTCCAGTGTAGAGAAGTACTAGGAACCTAGCACCAGCACTCCCATGATTGCTGCCACTTACCACAAGGAGTCTCATATTCCAGAACTTCTGACTTTTGAGAAAAGCTATAAACCCAAGAAATATCTCCAGATTTCTAAATATTAATTTAATTTCTATATACTTTGTCAACAACATGCCTGCCACCTGAAACTGGCACCATTCTGCCACTTCTAGACACTAAGACAAGGTAGGACTCGTATAACTAGAGCAGAGATTTATGGGATGTCACAGCACAGAGAAGCAACACAACTTGGTGACTTGTTGGAGGCAGAGATGTACAGCTGGCATCATCGCATGGCGCCTGATTGCACATTTTAGGGAATGGTGGAGCCATCTCCAAAAACCAAAGCAAAACAACAACAACAACAAAATAAATCCCAAGAACTAAAACACAGAGGAAAAAAAAATGAGGTTAATGATGAAGTGGATATGGGAGGACAGCAACAACTAAAGTCAATTTTGGATTTGTTTGTTGCCTAAAGGACATGGGTAAGCCCACTGGCCTGCAAGTAACTGGCTGGAGCACAGGAGAAGGCTCTTTGCTGGAAGCCAACCTGGAACTCATTTTCCAGGAGTGATAGTAAGCTGTGGGAACAAGGTTCAGGCAAAGACTTCAGAGAAGACGAAAAAGTTGGAACAGGTAGCAGAGATGTCAGAGAGATATAGGAAAAACCAGAAGATGGCACAGAATGCAGAAAAGCATCAGAAAGATATAAAAATATCTCATCAATACCACAGAGACAACAAGGAGATCTAGGACTATCCCAGAGGCTGTCTACCGAGGAAATGGTCAGGAGTCCTGTTTTGTTTGGGGTGACTCCAGTCAACATGAGCTGAGAAAAAGAAGGGGGTGTCTGGGGAGGTCTCAACCAGTAAAATGCAACCTAAAGAAACACAGCGACGAGAAGACCTGATGCAGGGATGCAGAAACAAGAGTAGGGAATTTTTTAAATACTGCTAAAAAAAAAATGAGTACATAAGAGACTGAGGATTAAAGTAAGACTCCCCAGCAGAAGGAGGTGTTGGGTTTCGGAACCCAGCTGGAGCCATGAGTCACTGCTGCCAGCAGCCCTTCTCTTTCATTTTCCCCAAGTCCTCTGTCCAACTTGATTTTTCTTCTGCCATTCTACCCCATTCATTTTTTATCATGTATTTATGTTTGTTTTCTGTTTTCTCACACAAGAATATCAGCTCCAAGACAGCAAGGGCTTCTTATATTTACTCTGTGTGAGGGCCTGGCTGAATACCTACATTCATCAGAAGCCAAGAAAAATCTATAGGATGAATGAGTAAATATGGAGAGTTTATGCGTGTGTGTGTGCGGGGGGCAGAGTAGAACATGTAGCATGTCTGGTGACCTCTTGGGTCCTCAGCAGAGCAGGCCAGGAGAACACCTGCTAAATCTTAAGGAGGGAAGACACTGGAAATCTCTCTGTTGAAGAAGGCTGGAGCGCTAGTTTGCAGCCTGGGAGGGAGGAACGTGTGTTGGCTCCATAGACACCAAGACACTGGGGTTTCTGACTTCAGAAGCTGAGCATCTTGGGATGAGGGCAAGACCTGGATATAGTTAGAGAGATGAGAAACTGGAGTGGGTGGAGACCACTGGATCCAGATGTTTAAAAAGGTGAGATGGTGAGGCATCACCCTCCCATGGGCTTGGGCCCGGAGGAGGGGGAAAAGCCTGTGAGCTGCGGGAGAATCGCGTGCAAGGGGACAGTAACAGGGAGGTGTGGCAGGGAACGTGCACCTTAAACAATTCCAGGCTAGTGTTCAGTGTGGAACTGAAAATTAATGTCTTCTGGAGACAGTAAATTTTGTCTTTTCAAAACTGCATTAACATATGAAGTTCATGAAAGTCAGGTATTTCCTGCCCAGATTCACACTTTTAAGAATAAAAAATAATATCCTCATGACCTTCAGAAACTACCATGAGCTGTGTAATATTTTCAAACATTGGAGGAGGGACAAAAGGAGAGTGGGACAGTACTTGCCACCTTGACAAGATACGTATGTGCACAAAAGGCTCAACTTCATTGTAAACCTTAAATTTTGCGCTTATATATCAACAAAATGGGAAAAAATATTTTCAAGCCTTATTTTACTGAAGATTCAAAAGTTGGGGGTTGAAAGAAACCTTTCCTTTAGGCTAGCACCTTCAGTTACAAAGCTGCAGACTTTTTTTGGCTTATATTTTGCAGACTGCTTATCATTACTGATTCAGCTATGCAAATAGTACTGAAAGTACTTTCAATTTTTAAGTGTGCTTTAGACCCACAAATTAGCAATGCTGACTTTCCCCCCACCAGTTATCTGCGTTCAAGTTCTGATACAAAAATCTGCAAAGTACAGAATCATCGGATACATTGTTCCCAAAGAGTTCAAGAAAGTAAACTGCGTCCTGCCTTGGGAAAGGAAGATACACCTTCCAACACCTTTTCATGTGGGTGCTAGATGTAAGGACGGTTCTGTGCAAGGCGGGCAGAGGCTGCGGCACCATTCGCGATTCCTCAGGAGGGACGTGAACACGAAGGTTGTGTTTCCTTCACGAAGCCCCGAAAGTCGTCCCCAGTCCCCAGGGCGGAGAGCCTGTGTTATGTAACAGAAGCCTGCCTTCCCCTCCCGGGTGGCCGGCACGATAGATGCCGCCTTCCGCCGGGATCCTGGAATTCTCCCTCCTTACCTGTAGGCACTAACCGTCGGCCTTGCAAGTCCGGCTCCCACAGACGACAAAAGTAGCCAAGACCCACTCAGCCCGCGGGGGTCAGCGCCCAGGGCTCAGGGGCTGCAGAGGCGGCGGAGGCAAAGCTCTGGCCGCGGCCACCGGTCACTCCCACCCGGCTCTGCCAGGGGTAACACGCCAGGGTCGGTTCGTCCGTCCCTGTTCCGCGGCCCAAAGGCAAAGTGCGGGGCAGGGGACGCCCGCCAGTAGCTGGGTGCCTCGGATTCGGGGTCACCGGCGCCACCTTGGGTGGGCGGCGGAAGCCACGGCGCGCTCGGGGAGCGTCCCCGCCGGCCCGGGGCCGGAGGAGGCGGGCGCACCTGGGCGCGCCGGTCCCCTCGGGTGCCAGCGGGCGGGACGCGGGGAGGCCGGCGACCCGAGCCCGGGCAGCCCGAGACGGGGGCTGACAAAGTTCCCTCCGCCGGGACGCCGGCCCGGCTCGGTCCGCAGACTCGAGCCGGGCGCAAGGTCGCGGCGCCGAGCCGGGACCGTCCCCAGCGCCCTCCCGCGCCCGGGATCGCGCGGCCCCTACTCACCGGGCCGCGCTCGGGTCCCCAGGTGGCAGCCGCCGAGGAGGAGCGGGAGGAGGACAGGAGCGGCCCCGGCGCCCGCGGACCACGCGCAGCCCGAGCAGCCCGCAGCGCCGAGGCCCGGAGCGCGGGCGCTTTATCGCCGCCGCCGCCGCCGCGCCGCCCCCGCCCGGCCCGCCCCGCCCCGCCTTCCCGCCGCCGCCTTTGTGTGCCGGCGGGCCGCGCGTCCCCGCGCCCGGGCTCCGGGCGTCCCGCCCCGCCCGCGGTCTCCGCTGGGGCGCCCCGGGGGTCCCCGTCGGGGGGCTGCGCCGCGAGCGCCGGGGAGACACAGCGACCCCGGGCGCGGCGCCCGCGGGGCCGAGGTGCACGTGGGTCGCCCGGTGGGCGTGTGCGGCGTGGCGGGATCTGGGGACGCAGCCCGGGCGGGGCTGAGGTGACAGTGCGGGTGAGGGACGGGGAGAGCGGTGCCAGGGCGGGGCCGGGGAGGGGCGGGAGCGCTGTGCGGGGTGCCCGGAGCCCCGCACTCCCAGGCTGGGCAGGGAGAGAGCGGAGCGGCCAGTCGCCGGGGGCTCAGGGCAGCAGGAGGGTCCGAAAAACCCAGGACCTGTTTGCAGTGACAAGCGGAAGTGCCCAGAGTCCTGGGCACCTAGCCCTCAACCGGGGGCACAGGGCGTGCCTAGGTGCAACAGCCGAGGTCCCGCGCCATCTTCCGCCCTCAGACCCCTTTTAGGTCCAGTTTTGTGGGTACCCAACTATTATTCTTTTTTTGAGACAAGGTCTTGCTTAATTGCTAAGTTAAGGTAAAGAGACTCCTGGAAACAGGCAGGCAGCTACCTCTGGGTGGTGACAGGGGAAGGACAGTGAGCTTGCAATCCTCCTGCCTCAGCCTCCCAGAGTACTGCGATTACAGACGTGTCCACCAGGCCCAGGCCTAACTTTTCATATTCAAAAATGTATGTTAGCTTTAGTGCAAAGCCCCCGTAGGAGGCACGCTCCAGTAGAGGGAAACACACTTGTCTTCTTCTGCCAAGACTTAAATTAAGATTGCTCATACTGGTGAGAACCACTCGAAAGATCAGCGGGCCACAGGCCCTGCTAGACGGGGCGGCAGTGTGTGTCTGCAGGGAGACTGCTTTTTTCAGTGCAAAACCCAGGCCAGCTGAAGGCTGTTCTCAGGCGCTCCTGTAGGGAAACACACGATGGGAAGCTTAGCCCACGGATAAGGAAGCACAGCCCACAAAAAATAAAATCTGTTGAATTGCTTTCAGTCTTGCCTCGTGTTTACCTTCAGTCATTGGACAGTATATTGTTGCTCCCTCTGGCGTGAGTGCTTTTCACCACGGGATAGTCTCATGACTGTCCCCACCTTCAGGTGGCCTGTCAGATATTACGTCCTCGGGAAGCACCATCCTTTCCACAGGTCACACCCTCCCTTCCCTGACCTGTCACTCTGCACTTAGCTAGTTTTCTTCCACTTCTGCTCCCAGGGAGCAGGAAAGAGAAACCAACTCAGTAAGGCTCCCAAGTCGCCACTTACCCAATACCCAGAGCCAGAGCGCACATGTAAAGGTTGCTCAATAAATATGCATTGACAGGGGTGACCAAATGCCAGGCAGTACCAGGCCAGGTAATGACAGTGTTATTGCTCCGTGGCCCAGGGAGAGCTGGGCTGGAGCTAAGGAAAAATCTAGTGAGGTGGGGACGAGTGGCCGGGGCTGTGAGGGAACAAAAAGAGAAAACTCAAAGTTTGGGACTGGGCTCGTGCTGTGGGTTGGAAAAGCTGGGCCTCGCCTCTTCCACATGGGAGGGAATCCTTCTAGAAACTGTTGGAGGGACAAGCTGGATCCAGGAAACATAAGTGAAGCCAGAGTGGAAACGCTTGCCAGATTCCCTGCATTCATTTCTACCTCAATCACTTTCTTAAATTGGAATTTTAAATTGAGATGATTGTGGGTTTGCATACAGCGGTAACAAGTATTATGCAGAGTCCTTGTTTGCTGGGTTTTCCTCGATGGTGACATTTTGCAAGACGGTTGCACAGTATCACACTTGGGATGTTACCGTTGATATGTTGATTCATCTTGCAAACACTTTGGTTACTTATTTACCACTCTTAATTTTTTAAGAAAAATTACTCTGATGCTAAAATCATATTTTAGAGAAATGCACAATCATTTCAGAGGATTTCAGTCTCGTGTAATGAAACCAATGGGTTTTCTTTTTGGAAAAATGTTGTTTTCCAGTTAGATTATAAATAGGGATTAGATTCACCTATAAAAGACATTTATTTAGCTGCTGTTTTGTTTATATTTTAATGAATGACAGTCACTTTCTCATTCACCCCAGTATTGCCCAGCAAGCTTTTTGAGCAATACTATGAATGACTTATCAATTTTGAAATCACGCAGGATGCTGTGTTAACTAACATGCTTAATTAAACCCAACCAGTAATGTTGCGTTCTCTCTTTCTGAACATTAGATGGGATCAACCACGGTGTGTCCCAAAGGAAAGGATTCAAGATGGAGCCGTAGGATCTGCTGGGAATACCAACTACTCTTGTTACCAAGTGTGCATGGCCAGTGTCGGCCACCTTCCTCACGCCAACAAGAGACAGAAGAAAAAACCCAGCCTACACTTTCCACGTCATTCAAGTTACCAGACACATTGACACCTGCTATCAGAGAGCCGTCTCAAAGAAGGTGGGTTCCTACCACGTTTGGTACTGTGAGCAGTAGTAGCTTTCCCTTCCCGTACTTGACCTTCCTTACCTGTATTTCTTATAGGCGCTTTCTTGCAGTCAGCGTTTCTCTCCTATCTCTACCTCGATTTTGTTTGAGAAATCCAAATCACTGAATACCCCTACCTGGTTCGTAATTTTTTCCAACTTCACATTCACAGCAGAATTTCATTTTGTCCTTTAGCCTTGTGGCTTGCCTTAATCAACAGATACAGCTTCAAATTGTTTATTTCTTTTAAAAAATGAAAATAAGTGACCTGGAATTTAGCCAGCTCTAGCCAGTCTCTGAGTTTGGCTTTGTGTCCATAAGCTGCAGTTGGGAGAAATGCAAGAAATGCCCAAACAGAATAAAACAAATGATCTATTTAGTCTCGTTTCCTCTCTTGGACGAGGTCCAGCGTTGAGCTCCTTGGAATAAATGTAAATCCCCCCACCCCACCTCCACAGCTCCTCTTGTACCCAAACAGTGTGACCTTGTATGTAAGCAAAAACTGTCCTTAGCTCCCAACAGGGCAACGATGTTTTGTCTGGAAAACTGACGGATATTATGATAACAAGATAAGGATTGTGGCTTCTTTCCTATCTAACCTCTATTTAAAAAGATATTATAGCACAAGGCTACTCGTTATACAACATTATAGATACGATTTTGTAAGGTTATTTCAACCAAGGGAAAGGAGAGTGGCTTAAACAGGTCACTTTGACAATTATTTTCTGAGACCGTTGAACTGTTGTTTTTTCATTGTCCTTGTTGTTTTAGCTTGTAAAAGTCATTTGTCTTTTTATTTCCCTTTAAAGTTGGCTCTTAAATAAATCCAATTTCCTCTTTCTGTAACTTCTGAAACTGATTAAACCAGAACATCCATTTCTTCTTTCCCAGTGTCTTTTTCACCAACAGCTTCAGAGACAAGGCATTACCAAGTACTGGGCTGAGTATTATTTTCTACTAACATTTGACCAAATGGGCCAGAACACCCCATTCTGAGAATTATTATGGAACTGACCCCTTCAGCCAACAGCCTCACAACGCTTCTTCCTTTGCCACTACACAGTGGGTGATGCCCACTTCTAGGAGGCTCTGTATTAGTCTTGTCATCCCTACAACTGGGCTGTCCTCTCTTTCTCTGCCCCACTTCCTTTGTTCTTCCACCTCTTTCAAAAGTTAACAATAACTGCCATTACTGACGCCAATAAATTTTCACCTTTGATCCTCTGACATCATCAGAGTCTTGGGTTTTGCCCATTTTTGAAACTCCTTTGCCCAACTGTCTCCTCCAATTGCATAGCTTGCCTTTGTCTTTCCCTCACCGAGCCTTCCTGCTCTCCAGGCAGGTGCTGTGCAATTGGCTGCCCCCAGCCCTCTGCCCCACTCAGCGACTCCCCGTGGCAAGAACACGGATGTCTTGTGGCCAGCCAGCATATACACTTCCCCTGTATCTTCCTAGTGGCGCTGTGGCGCCTGTTTCAGGCACCATCTTGCTGGAAGTCGGTGGCCTTATTTCCCCTGGCTAAGGGGTGGGCACAATACCGAGCTAACTGGATTCCCTCCCAGCACTTCGAATCTTGAAAGGAGTGGGGAAAAAAAACCTTGGAACTGGTTCATCTAGCTTGAGGATATTGTGAGTTCTTCCCGTTTCAATCTCAGAGTTGCTCTTTCTGAGTAGAGGCCTTCAGTGAACTGTGTTTCTGTTAGCCTTTTCTACTTGTCAGTCACATTTGATTTCTGTTGCCACAAAGGGCCCCAACTAATGTGCCCTGATATACATACGGCTTCACTTAATCTGGATGAATTCCCAAATTGCATCTACAACTGGTCTTGACCACTGTTCCATTTACATGCACCCAAATACCTGGAGGCCACTTCAACTTAATATCACATCACTATGACCCAGCTAACAAGTCTAAAGCCAAAGTTATTATCTCCCTCCCCCAGCCACTTCTTCCTCCTGTGCTTACTGAGTGTTTTACAAAGCTGACTGGGATCTAGTCATGGGTGCCGAGAAGAAGGGACTGAATTCTCACTAGTCATTGAGTTGTGAGAAGATTAACTACTTAATCCATGAATAGCTTAGTACCTGACACGTAGTAAGCACTCAATGAAAATCACTACAATGAGAGATTTCCAGTCTATCCCAAGCCTGCCTTCTTAGCATGATCTTCTCCTTTTCTCTTACACATTCATAAAGCCTTTACCTATCAGAATTATACCACCTATGTCCATATTGCATTTTCTACTATTGTGCCTCATTTCTGTATTCATTCCATAGCCAGCCAGTCCCTGGATGCTCTTAATCAAATTTTCTCAGTTCACAGTTTCAGTCCATTCATGGGCAGCTGGATATGGCAGAAATACATGGCAGAAGCCTGGCTGAAGGAAAGCTATTGACAGCATGGAAAACAGGAAGCCAAGTGAGTAAAGAAGGACTCACTTGGAGACACATGGAGCTAGCATATGTCTTTCCAGGTCATGAGCTAGTGGTCCACCCCTTCCAGGTCAAGCTCACGTGTTCTATCCTTTCCAGGTGAAGCCCCAGGCATCCACACTTTTTGTGTCAAGCCCCCACTGTTCTGCCCTTTCTGACCAGGCTCCACCTCTCATGGTTCCATAGATATTCTGCAACACCCGGATGCACGAGGCTTTGCAGGGCATCCCAGATCCAGACCACAATACTTCGTTACTTTGTACCTGTGTTATTCTAATAGTGCCCAGATTCCATCATCCAAAACTGTTGCTTGGTCTTTCTAAAGTATTCAGCCATGTGACTCTCCTGCTTTAAATAATGCAGTGTGTGTCACTAAGGTCCCACTTCCTTGGTTGAGCAATCTCCTGTAGAGTTTATGAGCTCAGGCTCTGGGGTTTGACTGCCTGTGTTCAAAGTCAAGTCTCTTCACTATGTAATTTTTTCCAGTAGTTTAAGTTCTGAGCCTCAATATTCTTCTTTGAGAAGATACATAGAGAAAATTGAAGGCTATGAGTCAGGAAATTCATACACTAAGGAATAATCTATTTATAGTTTATGTGAAGTTTAAGTAGTTAATCTATGAAAAGGGCTTATCTGAGTGCCTGGTATAACGTACTCAGTGAGACTCACTATAATGGAAGCTCTTCCCCATCTGATACACGTGTGCCTCCCTAGCACTATTTTCTTAGATACGTTCCTAAAGTCTTCACCAATCAATGTTACTCGCAGATATCTACGTTGCAGTTTTCTGTCACTGTGTCATTATGTGAACTGTTTTATCTGCTACGAACGTCTCTTTTTCATTCTATCTTTATCAGCTATGTAGTGTTGCAATGCAAACTAGCACAAATATTAGTAGCTTAAATGACAACCATTTTTATTTTTCCTCAATTCTGTGGGTTGGCTGGGTTGTTTCCATCTGGTCTCCTTGAGTTATCTAATTTCATGGGTGTGGCTGCTGATTTAAGGTGGCCCTACTCATGTGTGTGGACCACTAATGGGGATCACTGGGCCTCTGTCTTCTCTCTTCTCAGTTTTTTCACTCTTATGGGTCTTTTCCACCTGGTCATGTTTCACACTCAGAGAGTTCTACTTCTATATGATTTGGTTTTGTTTGAAACCATGACCAGGCACTCGTTCACTCAAGACTCCAAGCTGGCAAAAACCAAGCTGCAAGTTTCCTTGAGGTCTCATCTAAGGATTGGCATAGAGTCACAATTCAAAGCATGTCTCAAAGCTATCTGGAATTCAAGAAGGAGAAGTAGAATCTACCTCCTGCTGAAGGTGTATTAATTAGTTTGGTCTGCCATGACAAGATACCAGATATTTGTTTTCTATCGTTCTGCAGGCTGGAAATCTAAGGTCAAGCTGAGAGCACAGTACCTGGTTTATTTTCTGCTCTCTCTTCCTGGCTTGGAGACGTTCATTTTCTCCTTGTATGTTCTTAGTTGATCTTTCCATATACAGACAGACAGAGAGGAAGAGAGAGAGAGAGACATCATTGTATCATTTCTGGTGTTTCTGTTTTTTAAGGTCACCAAGGAGTATCACCATTATGAATTTATTTAACCTTAGTTAAGGTTCTGTCTACAATATGTTGAGGAGTTGGAGTAGGACTTCAGCATATGAATACAGATTGTCTCCAAAAACTGCTATGTTAAGGGATTGAATTCCATAGTGTGAATTTGGGGATGGGAGGGCAAACTCAGTTCATAGAGGAGTAGCAAATTTACATGTCAAAGTGTATGCAGGGTGGGGAGTTGTTACCTTGGCCATATTTGGATATAATGATCCACCACCCTTTTCTGCCATTAATATTATTTTCATCCTTCGCACCTCCTGTCCCTCAGCCACCGTCCTTCTCTCCTTGCTCAGTGTTTCCCGGCTCAGGGCACAGGCTATTTACCCCACAGAGTCACATCCTGCCTTGGCGGTGAGCATTCGGTTTAGGTTCTAATGTGAAGGAAATGGATCCCGTATCTCTGTGTTTTCACACCGTCTCCTTCACGGAGATGACCAGAATGAATATTTATTAAATAAATGAAACATTATTAATTTTACTATTCTCAGAGGGAACAGCCGCTTGAAGACCAGCCTAGCTTAGGCATGCGTGTAGTTCGTGGGCATTTGCTCCCTGTGTGTCCTAGGTCCTTCACTTCTTCCAGCTCTGTAGAACCCTGCGTGAGGGGAAGAACTGAGAAGTTTGGACACAGAGAACCAGAAGACCTGGGTTACTGTGTCTTTTCTGCCACTTCACTGTGATCTTGGGAAAGCTACTCTACTTCCATGGGGTGCAGGTTCCTCATATGTAAGAGGAACAGAATACTCTATAAAGTGGTTGAGAGAAAGAAATATGGCAAGGTAGGTGACACCCAGTGTAAGAACCCCACAGACATTATTCCTATTTTTAATCTTGAACCACACAGTTGATCTTTATTATCTAGGTTGATTCCTTCCTGGTTCTTCCTTTTGTCAATTACTGGATCTTAATCTTTGTGTCCCACTAAAATTCACATGTTGAAACCTAATCACCAATGGATGGTATTAGAAAGGACTTTTGGGAGACAATTAGGTCATGAAGGCACTTCTATAGTGCAATTATTATTGTTCCTTTATAAAAGAGGCCCGAAAGAGAACAGTACCCCTCTGCCTTGAGTATGTACATGGAGAAAACAGAAGTCTATGAATCAGGAAATTCATACATTAGACATTTAATCGGCTGATACCATAATCTTGAATTTCTCAGCCTCCAGGACTGCAAGATGAAAGTATCTGGTGATGACAAACTACCTGATCTAATATATTTTGTATAGCCTCCCCAACCAGCTCTCTGGCACACCTTGTTTAACTTCTGAAACAAAGTAGGATCAATGTATGGTAGTATTTGCTATAGTTTTCTCAGGGCCTGTTGGCAGGTGATGGGGAATTGAAACTGAAGACAAATGGCGCGAGATATTCAGCTTTCTATGGAAAGAATGGATTTGTTTTCTTCGGCTCCTAACTTTATGCCAGGTCAGAGAAGCTTTCTGAGAACTATGTTGCTTTGTCTCCAAATAGACAACTGAACTTCCAAGATAGCTTCTGAGCTAAGGAAATTTATAATCATAACAATTTTTTAAAGGCTCAGGCTGCTTTAATGAACTCTAGCTGGATGCACAGCAAGAGCTGGTCTGTGCTACGTCTCGTATCACTGCGGAACCACGATCCTGACTGTTCCAGGACACCAGGGACTGTTGTGACGAAGGACCCTGTGGCTCATCCCTGCTCTGCTTCCACTTACCACCTTCACTTGGACATTTTTGTGGGTTGAGTAAGGAGAATGATGCCTCCATGTTTATAAGGCTCCAAGGAAAGACTGGTTCTTATTAAAGAATAGAAGCCAATTTAGTTGTACCAGACAGAGAGACTATGGTCACTTTTTAAGCAATCATTTCATAAAGGACCACCTAGAGGACACTTTTCAGCCTCTCTGGCCCATGCCTTGGAGACTTTTACCCTACGGGGTCTAGGGATAAACAATAAAACAGCAAAGGAGCCTGTAAATGTGAGCTGTTGACTAACTGCATCTATGAGCACTTACAACGGTATTTGTATTGTCTTAGCACTGAACATATCTTCAAAGGTTCTTAGAATGAGGGAGATAGTGTAGCCTACAGATAGCATAGTCTAACTCCTGGAAATCCATCCCCTCATGGGCACATTTTTGAATCTGGATTCTTTAATAAGCTTGCTGCATGTCTTTTAGGAACACTAATCTAAACATTGACACAGACCTTGCCTTTGCTTCTACAGATGTAGTCCTTAGACTAGCAGTATCAGCATCACCCTTGAACTTGATGCCGATGAAGAGTGTTAGTTCCTGCCAGCTCGCCTGCATCAGAGCCGACTTGTTAACAAGATGCCCAGTTGAGTCCCAGGAACCTTAACATTTAAGAAGACCCGTCTCATTTGCCTGCCTGATATACAAAGTAGCTGGAGTCCAAGAACCAACCAACTTGACCCAGGTCACAAAAGTAAGCCAGGAGGTCATGGATAAGTGGGTAAGAGCCTTTGCTTGGTCAGACATACCAGTGGTCAAATCTAAGCTTCCTTTTCTGCCAGCCTGAAATCTTAGGTAATTCCCTGAATATCTCTAAGCCTCAACTTATTTATTGCTAAAGGAGTAGTAGTATTCCCTCATTGGTTCCTTGGGAAGTTAAAATGAAAACATGTAAATAGCATGCAGAAGGCTCTCAATCAACAGCTATTATGATCATTACTCTAACTTAGACTTCCTGATTCTGTGCTGCCTCCTGAGAGTCCTATGTTGCCTGCAAGAGATAGGAAATAGTGCTGTAGAGAAATGTAGTCATTTTGAGGCTATTATATCTAATTTAGATTCTATGGTTTGAAAGAATGAGGACAAGGGAGGGGGCCTCCAGAGGACAGTAAATAGAATCCTGTACAGCCGTGAGATTTCAGATTCCTGCTTCCTGAGTCCTCCTTCCTAGCTCAGTTGGTCCATGGTAACCTATACAACCCACCTGCTGCTGGGGAGTTTCCAGGTGAGTGTGGCTTCTGCCTCAGGGGTGCCTTCCTCAGCCTTCAGGGCTACATCTCCTTTTTCTTTCTTCCATGGGCTTACCTCCTCTGGCCTCCAGCATGAGAATGTCTACCTAGCCTTCCACAACAACCTCCTGGGAAGCCCTGTTAATGCTGAGCCCTCCTTCCACACATAACTCACCTGCCCTGTGTCTCATTCTAGAAGACTGGCCCATTAAAGTGACAAGTCATTTTATACATAAGCTTCCCTTCCTTTCTAATAATGTTTACATTTTAATGCCATCTTCATTGATCTTAAACACAAGAACGAGTCATGTGTCATTCGGTGGTGGAGATGGTTTTAAGTAGAGTGACAAGAGCGTTCTTTTAGTGTTCTTCAAATCCTCTGACTGAGCAACAGCCAGTACTGTTTTTCCATTTAACCATCTCTAAGGACTGTCTCTCTCCTTCCTGCCTCTTGCTTTCTTCCTCTTTTTCTTTGATTTTACAAACCATGTGGTATACCAAGGGTTAGCACACAGACCATGGAATCAGAGTTTTCGTTCAAACCCAAGTTACGACATTCATTCCTCCTGCAGGATGGGCAAGCTGCTTAACATCCCTGTGCCTTGCTTACCTTACTTGTAAAATAGGATACAGAATGGTAGCTGCTTTATCAGGCTGTTGTGAAGTTTACACGGATAAATTTTTGTTAAATTCTTGAAGGCTTCTTGGCACAGAAGAAGCAATGTGGGAGTTGTTGCTACTATAAGCCAATTGGAACCCATGGGCCCAGAGGTAACTCAATTCCTGCATAGGAAAATTTGAGCAAAGGAATGACAGAGGGAATATGGTAACATAAAGCTCTGATGGTATAAAAAAGTATGCAGCTGGAGTCTTAATTCTCTTGGAAAGGTAGGGTGTGTGTGTGTGTGTGTGTGTGTGTGTGTGTGTGTGTCTGTGTGTGTGTGTGTTCAGGCTTGGCTTCTAAGTGACCATGCTTAAACTGTGGCCTGTTGCTTTTCTGAATGAAGAGGAATAGTCTTAGGCCATGTACAAAACATACAATATAGTTAAAGCACATATACAATTACTAAAAATTACTTTAAAATTTAAATTATAACATTAGAAAAAATAAAGGGCAAAAATAAAATGTTGGGCTGCAGGTTGGACATGTCCCCCCAAGGTAAGTTATTTAGGAGGCACGTGAGCCTAAGACGTATTCCTTCAGGGAGGCAGCACTGTGTTATATGTCAACAAGTAGTAGATCAATTTTATGTTGTAATGTTATTGTGTCCTTTACTGTGAGCTGGTGGTGTTATACCAAAGCACAGTAAGAAAGTGTTGTAGTGGAGAGAGAGAGGAAGGCAGCAATGCCATTTGTTTCAGGTATTTAGGAAACTTAGCTCTTCAACATTGTCATCTTGAATTAGGTGACAATGGTAGTTTTTATAGCAGTGGCTCTTAGTCCTTTTATTTTTAAGTGGCACTTAAAAATATATTTTTAAATAATTTTAGGTTTAGAGAAGAGTTGCAAGGGTGACATGAAGTGTCCCTTTTACATTCACCACAACCTAGAAATTAATTCTTGAGCCATGTCACTAACTAAGCTCAAGGGTTATTTGGATTTCGATGCTTGTCCTCTTCAGGTTCTCCTTTCAGTTTTAGGGCACCTTCTAGAATAGTCACCGCATGTGGATCGTGTCTCTCTAGTCGCCTCTGTCTCGAACTGATTCTCAGGCTTTGTTCTTTACCATATTGACGGCGATGGTGAGTCAGGTATTTCACAGAACACTCCTCAACGTGTGTGCCTGATGTTTTCTTAAGATCAGAGCAAGGAAGTGGCCCACAGAGGTGGGTCTTTCACCTATCCCTATCACATTGTCTCAGGGCTTCATGACATTAGTGTGACTCATCTCTGGTGATCTCTTTGATAAAGGTAATGTTTGCCATGTTTCCTGTGTGATGTAAATACATGGAGTGACAGTTTTCTCCCTTTTTGTTCCCTGCACGTCATTAAGCCCAAGGTTAATTCTACCTTCTGGAGATGGGAATATCTACTGATATTGTCATGGTTTGGTTCTGGAGCGTCTGCTAAAAGCTCTATGTGTTTGGATCTGGTGGGATACCCGTGGATCTTTGTGCTGTTGGGAGGTGGGGCCTGGATGAAGGAGGAAGATATCTGGGTATTAACCCGGAAAGGGCCTAACACTGAGGCTTGACCTGGAAGGGACAAATCGTGGGAAATGACCTGCCAGGGTATATACTAGTTCTGCCTTCCTCCCTGATGCTACTTCCTGTCTGTCATGACAAGTCCCCCAACTATGTTGCTGGCATGTACTTCTACCATTATCAGTTGCCCATGAATAAACTGTGACTCTCTGAAACTGTGAGCTAAACTTGAGCTAAAATAAATCTTTCCTCCCTAAAATTGTGGACATCAAATATTCTATCCCAGTATTGAAAGAGTAACTAAGACAGATATTAAATGGAACTATTTAGACAGAAAGGACTGTCTCTTCTACATAAATTTAGTTTATTCAATTATACATTTATATCCATATGATTTATGTATATTTATTACATATTTCAGGTTATAATCTACTGCCACACTACTCATTGTTTCTCAGAAATGCCCAGCATCCGGTGGCACTCCTCCTGTGTCCCTTTCACATGTCCTAATATATTTTTATTTTTTCTGTCATTTGATGGCTTGGTTTCTGGAAACTCAAGATTGCTCAATCTCATCTTGGGTTTTTTGTACTCTGTTCACAATCACGGAGCCCTGGTTTCTTTCATTGGAGGAAAATATTAAGAAAATAAAATTTGGGTCCTGTGCGTGCTTGTTACTATTGAAACACAACAGTTTTGGTGTTCATTATGTTGGTGAGTATAAAGTTACCCACTTGGTTCCTCTTTGTTTCTGTCTCTGTGATCCCAACTTTGTAATCTGAACTACTCATGAGAGAAGGTTTGCACATGTTCAAGAATACATGTCTTGGTGATGTTTTATGCCTCCTGCTCTTTATTCATGGAAAGACATATCATGCACCACACCACAAAAATACAATTAACTCAATATATCATTTGTAGCTGGCAACCTATTAACCTATCAAAATGAGTGTTTAGGTAATACTTTATATGCTCAGGTAAAAATCTGGAAATACCTTGTGTCTTATGATAACTGCAACACACCGTAGGAGATATAGTTATTCTTCTGCAAACACTATTCCCTTCTCTGCTAACAGAATCTAGATTTTGTTCAGGTATCTACCCATTTATCTCTTTGCTACATTTTAGGAGAAGATCCTGACTAATTTTGAGCAATCAAGATAACTCTATTCTCTTTGCCAATTCTTGGTTGAGAGGTGGAAATATAGATTCCTTCTGGGCAGCGATATAGGGAAGTAAATTGGCAAGAGGATTCCGAGAAAAGTTGTCTTGATTTAAAACAAATTTAAAGAAAAAGAGGAGAGCACTTCTCCCACTTCGTGTGCAGAACGGCAACAGCCAACTTGAGACAAAGGAAACGCGGGCAGAGTACTGAGGATTGCAGGGACAAAATGCAGAAAAAATTGGGTCTCGGATGATGCCTGGGGCTGGCAAGCTAACCTACCAGGAGGCTCTCTGCTTAGGGTAGCCATGTTTTATATAAAAAAGTAAATATTTCTTACTGTCATGGAAATTTTTGAGTTGTTTCTTTTACTTATGTCCCAAGACATCTTAATAGTTTAGAAAAATTTAAATCAGCCATTAAAACTTTTCTTGGGCTCCTAGGCCCTTTCAAAAATTCATTCATTTATTCATTTTAATGAGTCGTAACAGGTGGTAGCAAAAGAGACACTGATCAAATAATCATATGCACCTGCGAGGGCAAACTTTGATCAATAGAAAGAGGGGACAATCTGAGGGACCCCTGAAAGATGTGAGCGTGCCTGGGAAGGAATGTTCCTAAGGTAAGACTTGGTGGGCAATGTGCGAATAAGGTCTGAGAGCAAGCAGAGGTGGAGGAAAGTGTGCAGGGATGGACGTGTGCACAGCTCCTGGCGGGAAGCAGCAGGGGATGCTGGGAAGCTGAAAGAGGTCTGTGGCTACAGGAAGCAATGGATGGAGGGAGTGGAGCAGCTAGCACGATGAGGTTGGTACGGATGACGTTGGATAGACCTTGTGGATCACAAGAGAGATTTTTCTTTCTGTCCTAAAAGAAAAAAAAAAAAAAAGGAATGCAATTTAGGGCTCTAATCTGGGAATGACAGGTTTATTATATAATCTACTCAGTTCCTTCTGGGGACTTTAGAGCTCAGTTTTGCCATAGTATTGCACTCAAATACCGAACACTATCAAGGAAGCGAAGTGAAAGAATTCTTATTGTTGGGTGTGCCTTTTAGAGATCTTTGGCAAGAAGACTGAAAGTTCACCCAGTATCTATGTGCTCCTCTATCCTTGCCAGCCTTCCTTGTAATTTGATTGAAATTGTGAGACTACTGTGTTTTGCTTTGAGAGTAGATTTTTGTTGATAATAGTAAAAGCCATTCCCAAGTCTGGTTCTTAAAATTTTCTGCATGGCCCTTTGACTTGCAGTGTTTTTTTTTTTTTTTTAAGGGTGGCTTTCTTTCTTTCTTTCGATACCAGTCTGGCTGTGTTGTCTAGACTGGTCCTAAGTTCGCTAAGTACCTTAGGCTGGCCTCCAATTCATGGCATTCCTCCTGCCTCAGCCTCTAGAGTGCTGGGATTACAGGTGTGTACCACCACACCTGGCTGTTCTTTAAATTACGCTGGGGAATTGAACCCAAGGCCTTGCACATGCTAGGCAACACTTTAACCGCTGAGCTGTGCTCCTAGCCCTAATAAGGCATCTTTCTGAGTGACATAGTTGCAAAATATAAAGTATGCTGCTGACGTGCTGTGGGTTTGGGGGAGGAGGTAAAATCCTCTCCTTTTATAAGCTATAGTTTAATATTTAATTAAGAATTCAAACCAAGTATTTTATTCTGATAATGATTTATCTGCAATGTTATTTCCCCAGCTAGGAGATTCAGTGGCACTAATAGAAATGAATTTAGGCCAAGGTAAGAAATAAAAAGCCGAAAACAAAAATTACCATTCAACCAACGAGACACGATTTTCCTTTTCATTCATTGCATTACTGACTGAAGGAAAATAAAGCCCAGACAGTAGGTGCTGTTTGAAACAGCCTGCCTACGGTTTACAAAAATGCGACTTTCAATTAAATTACACAGTGAACTGGACAGCTTCTCCTTCCCACGCAATGTAACAGGGAAGCAATGACCGAAGTTCCAAATTTGTAAACGTCAACTAGATGACATCAAGGATAACCTCAAATAGAGCAGGTTTCACAAATAACTATGTGAATCAAATCTTGGACTTTCACTGAATGTGAAAGAGGTAGTTAAAATGATATGTTTGGTGTCTTTGAACTAGCAGTATGCATATGGAAATGTTTGTAGGTTCTTATAGCTAAGAAACTAAGAGAAGGGGAAGCCAGCCTAAAGTGCCCCAAACAGTATTCAACAAAACACCTGGATCACCTAGGCTTTTTTGTTGTTGTTAGTTTGTTTTGTCTTCAAACAGAGTCTTTCTATGTAGTCCAGGCTGGCCTTGAACTTATGTAGCACAGGCTGGCTTCAAATTCATAATCCTCCTGAGTCAGACTTCCAAGTTCTGAGGTCCATATATCATCATGTGTTGTGGTTTGGATCTGGTGAGTCTCCCAAAAGCCCCATGTACCTGCAAATACTGTCTGCCACTGGGAAGTAGGACCTGGCTGGAAGGTGCAGATGCTTGGGGCTTAACCTGAATGGGCTTGTCCTGGTTCTATCCTTCTTCCTAAGAGTGGTCTTGTTCCAACATTCTGTGAGGATATGCGTCTCTGGAATGCTGTTTCCAGCTGTGATTCCAGCTCCAACACCACCATGTAATTCTGCCATTTCCAGCCACTCACCCATAAACAGACTGTGACCTTCTGAAACTGCGAGCTAAAATAACTTTTCCTCCCCTCAGTTGTATATGTCCGGTATTGAGTCACAGTGATGAAAAAGTAACTGAGACATTATGTATGCTTCAAAAAAATTTATAGATAGTTTTTTAGATAGAACACAAAAATGAATGATTGAAAATACTGTTTTCTAATCTCATTCTTTTATATAGATTCTAATTCCAAAAATTTTATTGTGTTTAAATTTTAGTTATTATGTTAGATATACAGATTTATGAAATACTGTGTGATAAATTTGATACATACATACCATATATAATGCCCAAGATAATTAACATTCCTATTTCCTTAAATAAGTCTTTGAAATTTTTTGAACAACACATAGAATTTATTCAGTGTGATATTTAAATATGTGTATATGGTATGTGCTGATGAAGTCAGGGTGATTAAGTTATCCATCTCCTTATCATTCCTTTGTGTTTGCAACCTTCAAACTCAACTTAGTTCTTACTAAGATATGTAATAAGTTCCTGTGAACTATAGTATCCCCATTGTACTACAGAACATTTGAAGTGATTGATTCCTTCTGTTTTGGAGCGTCTAATCTCCCACTATCCTTCCTCCTTCCCATCCTTCCCAACCTCTAGTAGTCACTGTTCTATTATTCCAATTGTCTTGTTTTAATCCATGTACGAGAGGTAACACATGGAATGAACACCCCTCTTAAGGTCCTGAACCTAGGGGCTTACTTGTGACTGCAACATAGTGTGACTATAACAATGCGTATGGCTAGTACAACAAGTTACCTCAAAATAAGTGACAGCAACAGAAATTTATTCTTTCACGCTCTGGTGATGAGAAGTCTGAAATGAAGGTGTCAGGAGGTCCAAGTTCTGCCTGAAGGGCCTAGAGAGAAGAGTCTTTCTCCATCTTGTCATGCTGGCCATCCAGGGTGTTCCTGAGTTTGTGGCTTCTTCGTCACTCTGATCTCTGCCTCCATCTTCGCAAGGCCTTCTTCTTGGTGTGTGCCTGTGCCTTCTTCTCAGGATGCCAGTATCAGACTTGCCTCATCCAACTTGACCTTGTCCTAACTAGTTACATCTGTAATGACCCTGTTACCGAATAAGATCACGTTCTGAGGCTCCAGGTATATGTACATTATGGGAGAACACTCTTCAATCTATGATGACTAATGCAGGATGTAATTGGTAACACGTGCCAGCCTTGGCCCTGAAGCAGCGCTGGGACACTCCGCTTCATTCTCTGTCCCTCTTTCACCAGCTCTCAGACTGCATGGCCTTGATTTGTCACGGCCTCACCTATCCTCCCGCGTCTCTGTGTGCCTTCCCTCCGTACGTTCGTCTGGAGTGAGGAACCTGGCACTCACAGGCACTGGGCTGGCAGTACAGAATGTCCTCAGAGAGAAGAGCAAAGGACAGGCAGTTAAGCAGCAGAAGCAAAAGATTTTAGTGGATAAGTGGAAGCAAAAGACTAGAAGGCTTCAGCCAAGAGGGAATCCCAATCTAATTTTTATTTCAATTTACGTTTTGGTTGTAGCCTCAGTCTGATTATGGGGGTGGCAAGAAAATAGATCAGTGGCTACTGGGAGGCTTCTGTAGCAGTACTGAGAGTGTGGACCAGGGCAACGGTCGGTAGTGTCAGTGGACAAACACTCTGGGAGCGGTGCTTGATGGGACAAAGGAAGGCCACTGAGGGTGAATTCTCTGGGCCTCTGTTAAGGAAAATGCACACTCAAAAATTTTTATGTAAGTCCAAGTGATTCCCGATTTCAAACTTTCATAATCTTGTTCCAAGGCTCACAGTCTTGGATCCAGAGGAATCATCACAGAGTCTGGACACATTTCTTCCTTCCCAGCTTCTCACAGGTGCTGGGCAGCAGCCATTATGAGGTTATTCTTTGTGGATGTTGCCTGGAGAGGAATGGCATTGCCCAAAACGAGTGAAGCCACCACCAGCATTGGCTGTCCGGTGCCTCAAGGGAGCAGAGTCCTCACTGCACTCAAGTGGATGGATGAAGGGAAGAGTGCAGAAAGAGCTTGGAAACCTGTGTTTTCCAAACGCAGTGAGCGGAGAAGAGATGCTTTTTCAAATTGGAAGAATTCCGTGGATATCCGGAAGAAACCTCAGAGGCAGAGGGAGGCAAGTCCCCAGTAACTCAAGATCCGTCACTGATACTGAGAAGGGGGAAGGCAGGGGAGAGTAAGTGGGCCTGTTGGGCCTGGGAATCTGCAGCTCCCAGAGGGCGTCACGCAGGCTGCTGCGCCCTGCTGAACAGGCTGCGGTGAGGGCTGCTGTCCTGCAGCAACACTCAACTCCAGCCTGCGCCACACCATGTGGGCCAATCCATGAAGCGCTCTGCTTTGCTTCCTATGTTATGATGACAGCTGTCAGCTTGGTTTTCAGGTATTTGATTGCACACCCAGGTGTTAGTTAATGGGGCTGTGGCTCATGTAGAGAGTGCAGAGGGGGGTCAGGGACCTTACAGATTTTTAAAATCTAGGCTCAGGACGAGACGCAGAGCATAGCCCTTGGGTTTGAGCTGCTGATATGTTTCTCATTAGCATATAAATTCTGCTTGATGACCCAGCAGGCAATACCTGGTCTCCTGAGAGTTTACAGTGGGCATATAAGCTTCTGCTGAGATTTGAGACTGGGTCCTGGTTCCCATGTCCTTTCCTGGTGAAAGCCTTCCACCTTCCTCCAGAATGCCTAGGAAGCTGCCCACCGGCCTGAGACTCCTTCCCTACTTCAGGCATTGGGTGCCAGCACCCTTGGGAGTACAGGGATTTGACCTGGGACCTGGATCTAGGCTACTTGGCCTGACTCCTGCTCTGGTGCTTTCGGTAAGTATAATTTCGTATAAATTTCATTACTGTCTGAGCCCTAGTTTCTTCATCAGTAGCTTAGATAACATAACTTTAAAACAAAACCAAAAAAAAAAAAAAATGAGTGAGAGAATTAAAGCATGCATGTAAAGCATTTGACCTAAGGTCCAATATTACCTGATATTGTTCTTACCTATTATTCTTAATGGCTGATTTTGTTGGGGGTTATTGGAACAGCCAAGGCTTCTTCGTTTTTAAACTTCTTTTTGTGATACTGAAGACTGAACACAAAGCAAGTATTCTACCACATGGTTATGTCCTCTTAAGCTTGAGACAGAAACTCATTAAGTTGCCTGGGCTAGGCTTGAACTTGCAGTTCTTGTCGTTGTCTTCCAGGTATCTGGGCCACAGGGGTGCTCTTTCCTCTCCTCCCTCCTTCTTACTATGACTTCTGCCCCTTCTCTACCAATTTGGGTTGCTGAGAGACATATGTATTTCCAGACTGAGATGCTTTGATATATTCAAGGGAAACTCAGCACTTGGCATTGTGCGAAAAGACGTTCACATTCATATGTCTGAAAGAGAGAAGAAAGTGAAAGTCAACTCTCAAATCAGTTACTCACAATTCTTCCTGTTTTATCAGCCCGCTCAGGGTGGAGCACAAATACCCTGGGAACTCGGCGAGGATGGTACCTCTGCTCTCAGAACAGCTCGGTAAAGGCTCATACACAGGACTGATGGGAGAGGCTGCTTAATTAATCTGCTTGATTCATGGCAGCAGGATCAGGAATAGGGTGAAGAACTTCAAACATATAAAAAGATATTTATAGAAAGGGAAGTGATACATTTTTCTCCATCACTAATTACAGAACAATAAATTATAAGAAAAAATAAATTACAAGCAGGAAGTGTAGTTTAAACACAAAAAGGAAAATGTGGAGACTATTCAGCTTAGAAAATACAAATTTTGAATAGTTCTACGTATCCTTGAAAATTCACTTAAGGTGTAGAATATGGTGATGTTACCATAGGCCAGCACACATTTTGGGCCTGTCTGGTCTATCTGATTTCCTAGAACAATGATAAATATATTGCTCTTTTTTGCAGTGTATTTTGGGTACTTTCCTTTGATCCTGAAAACCAACTTACACCTTTTTAGTAAATTCCTTCTCGCTTAATCTAGTTATAGTTGATTTCCGTGTTATAAGGAAAGAACCCACAAAGATACATGGATACCTTATTCTTTATGAGATTGTCAAACACAACTAAATAGTTCTATTGTGTCTGTTTAAAAATGATCAACTCAAAGAGGACTTGAGTTAACGCTTTATAAATGTTGATTATTGGCATAGAAATAGTTGTGACAATTTGGAAAAGTCATTAGGTGGTGACATTGCATATAATTTCTTAATCTAATTTATATTGAAGGGTGCGCGTGTTTGTTAAATCTTGACAATATGCTCTGTTACCCTTATTGCATTAAAGTACTACTTTTTAAAAACTAAGCCATGGAATATCCTGTGGGAATAGAATTATGCGTGATGAAAGTAGTTTTTTGGGCAATGGCTCATTGGTATATATCCTAACTTCACAATAATTTAAAGGTAAGGTGTCTGAAGTCAAGCAAATATTCTCAGAAGGGGAATATTTCCTAAGTGGATGGAGCCAACATGTAGATTTTATAACTGCTGTGTCAGAAACAAATGACTAATATGTTGATGCTTTTGTTACACATAAACCTTTCATAGATTATGATAAATGCTTCTTTGATGCCATAGACACTGCTCTCAGCAAAATCCTTAAGCAGTGGACTCCATCCCGTGCCCATAAAGGTAATGGAAAAAAGCCTTTGCTTTGGATGAGTATAAGGAAGATTGCAGATTGACTTATTATAATCAAGTAGGGGTTAAACGATTTCGACAATTGTAATAGTAAGTCTGAATAGCTTTTACGTTGGCCAAGCGGATCAAAAGAAGGAGGAAATTACGACACAATGAATCCCAACATTATTGGTGTACATGCTCACTGAGAAATAGTAGCAACTACCAAGAGAAAACCAGTTTATTCATGAGTATTTTCTATTTGCCCTCTGAGTTACAACCTCTTCCACTAATGTATTTGTTAGTTAGTGCTGTGTAAGACACCACCCCAAAAATAGTGGCTTAAACATAGAAAGCATAAGTTAGCTTATGAGACTGGAGGTTGACTGGGTACTTCTGCTCTTTTCTTTAGCTAGGCCTATTAACATACCCATGTTTACTGAAGGCCAGTTGGTGGTGAGGTGTGCTGTCTCTGGCTATAATTTCATAGGTTTGGGTTGGTTAGTTGTAAGCTGGCCCAGAATCTTTCTAGATTGGACAGCTAGGCTCTTCTCCCAGTCTTTCAACATGCAGTCTGGACTTGTTCACATGAGCATGTCAATGTCAGAGACAGAGGGAGGGGAAAAAGGAGGGAGGGAGGGAGGAGAGAAGTGATCAGCAACTCTTGAGATCTAAGCTCAAAATGGGATTCAGTTGCTTTCCAGCTTGTCATGAGGCACTATGAAGTCACATTGCAAAATGTGTGGATACAGAGCAGCAGAGCAATGGAGGCCATTATTTATTGTCCACATTTATGAGTATTGTAGTCTCGCAAGTCAGGTGTGTGTGTGTGTGTGTGTGTGTGTGTGCACATGCCTATGTATAATATCAAATGAGAAGAGTAGGTGGAGAAGGATGCTAACTAAGCCAGAAAGAGAAAACTGGAAGAGGGAGAGAGTTCATGTGGGTTGGATAGCAGGTAAAATTTGGAGAGTTTGGCAAATGGAAGACTTCATTGCAATGTCAGGGCAGAAAGAAAATGGGGATGAGAGGGTACAGGGTTTGGAGACATGTTCTTATACTTTAGGAATTTTATCCCTTTTGATATTCAAGAGATGCAAAAGCAAAGATTCTGCTGAATTCTAAACTTTGCTCAAATAAACTAATATAAAGCTCAGTGCAGTGTCTGGAAGCTCCTGAACTGGCAGAGACCTCTCTTTTTCTTATTGCTTGTGGGACAGAATAAATGGCATGCTTATCAATGTAGACATGATACTAACTATGCTATTGGGGCCATTTAAAAATAAAATGTCAGAGATAGTTTTAATTTTCCACATCTAGTTCCAGATCTCAAGTCAATTATGATTTAGGTGAGAAGAAAAGACAAACAGAAATCATTAAAATGAAGCAAATGTGTACTCAAATGCTACACATGGGGGGTTTTAAAACAAGGAGAGATAAAATGAAGTCAAGTCAAAGCTGAAAGAATCTTGTAAGCTAGACATGTTTTCAGAATACAGAGAACGTAAAAGGAAGACTGAAATATGCCTGGAGGTGGATATAAAGGGGGAAAGTAGGAGTTAGGGAGGTAAAGGTGGGAACTGGTATGGGGGCGGGGGGTGGGGGGAGAAGTTAGTTAGCAGGGGACTTTGAAAGCCAGACAGAAGACTCAGAATGGGGCTGAAACCTAGAGTATCACCAACGATTCCTGAACAAATTAAAGAAGTCATGAAGATTAGTGCCTAGCAGGAACCCTGAGTCCCGAGGCAGGGCTTGAAATCAGGTGTTGGTCAGCAGAGAGCGAGGCGCATAGTAATAGAAGCTGACCTATGTGGTGGCAGTGGTCGGGGCAAGAAAAGTTGGCCGTGACTCTTCATTATTAGGTCATGGAAGAGCTGTAGGTTCAGAGCCCTGTTTCGTCTAGGTTGATCAGACACCATTCTGGCTCGAACACTTGCCTGGGGCAAAGATTCAGGAGCAAAAATTGTCCTGTTGGGTCCCGGATAGATGTGCTGACATTGTCTTTCCTCATTGTCAGAAACCAGGATATTGCCTATTGAATTCATGCAGGCAATGCCTCATCCTTTAAATGTTTAAGAAATAGAGTCAAGGACAAAGTGCTTCCTCTGGAAACTTGTACAACAGCTACAATTTTCTTTGTACCTGAACTCTGTAATAAAACAGAGGACAGTTTCTTTTCTTACCCTTGGGCTAGGGCCAAATAGAAAAGTGAAATGTGGGATGGAATAGTATGGGTCATCCCCTCAATTACTAATGTTCATTTTTGCCTTCTCCAGACTGTCAATTACAGATAAAATGGCCCACACAACATCACAGGGGAAAATCAAGGTCAAACCAGTCTTATGATTCAAGTATCAGTGGGCTTGTGATGCTACACTTTTCTGCCAACAAAAGTATGAGAACTTGAATGTTTTCCTGTGACTTCTGAATAGGGAACATTCATATCTCCAAGCTGGCATTCAGTGTGGAACAAAGGAGAAAAAAGACCAAAGTGAAGAAACTGAAAAGTCTGGGAAAAAATTTTTTTTTCATCTGAAATGCTTTCTTATGGAGATCTGTCATAACAGGGGAAGGAGAAGGCAGGAGGGATTGCACATGTCACCCTTGTCTGTGTTCCAAGACCTCCAGTGGCTGCCTGTGTGGTCATATTGTGCTTCTGAATCAGTTTCAAATTATTATTGCCTTGCTTACAGGGATACCTGTCATTGGGTTTAGGGCCCACCTGCATGATCTTATCAGCATCCTGAATTATATCTGCAAATATCCTTTCTGAAATAACTTATATTCCACAGGTCTGGGAATTTTGAACATACACATATTTTGAGGGATATCACTATGGCTCCCAAAACACAAGGCAGAAAAGAGAAAAGTTTCTGAATAAAGTAAAAATTGAAAGGATCATTGATATTGTATATTATGTGAAAACGTGTTACAGAAAACATATCCATTGTCCTGCAATAGCCCTTCAGCAGTCGTCATTCTTCTACTCATCCTCCAATTGTTTGTGCGTCTCATTCCTGGTGAGAGGACTTTGTCTGGTGGGTGGATTGCATTTGCCCCAGCAGCAGATGTGCCAGACAAAAAATGTGAAGGATTGATACTCTGAGTAAAAGATGCCAACCAAAAGTAAACAGGAGTGGGGTCAATACCCCAGCTTCTTACTCTGAAATCCAACAGAGAAAAATATGTTCTAGTGAGTCTTTCAGAGGTCGCCGGTAAGACTGCCTGTCCCCACCAGTAGCTTTCTAGTAACTACCCAGCAGTGGCTTCCTTCCTTTCCTCATCTCACTTACCTTACAGATACTCCCCAGGATCACCTCCTCAGAAAGTAACCTGCACTTAAATTCTTAGCTCAGGGTCTTCTTCAGGGAGAACTCAACAGCAATGAACATATATGTGCTTACATTTATTGAGAATTGTGCTGAGAACTTTGTTATATCTAATAGGCATTAACAGTTGCCATCTGAGTCCCACATGGTAGTTGTCATTTCACAGGTGCTGGAACAGAAGCTCAGGGAATGGAATTCGAACTTCATAGGGTAGGAGGACATAGAAAGCTGAGATTGCCCAAATTCATGCCCTTACACTCTGTTATAGCATCTTCTTGTATTGACACTCATGTCTTAAATTCTCCAGACAATTGGCTGGGAGACAGAGAATGTTGTACCGACAGTGCAGAGCACTGCCGACTTCGGTATGCATGTAGGAACGATGACAGCAGAGTTGGGCAGAAGGAGAAGTTGGATTGTGATAGAGTCGTAAAAGTCTCTTCTATTTTATAGAGGGTTCAGAAGCTAGAATGGCCCTTTACAGCTGCCTTGCCTTGAAGCAACAGGTCTGGTTCATTATACTTTCCTAGCATTAAATAGTCATTGGATGTGTCCTGCCAATGAGGAAGCATGATCATGGGTGAGGTGGCTCTGCTTGGGGTGGGGAAATTTCTAGATGGCAGCTAGGTTGAAAGCCTCCAGTTGTCAACACCTTCAGCCAATGGGGGAATAGTTTTGAGAGAGAGGAATCTGTATGACTCGCCGCAGCGTGCACTAAGGTCCACCCGTTGTGCCATTGGAATGTGATTTTTTTTCTTTAGTAAGAGAGAGAATCATTCTCTCAGAATACTGGCAGATCTTCTTCCCTGAGAAAACTTACAAGAAGGAAGAGTCAGTGAGATGATTTACAAGCCTGTAATTGACCTTGAAGCCGCAATTCTTCTACTTATTGTATATTTTACCCTCAGTTATCACTTTTGCTTCTTTAGACAGTTTAATTAATGCTACAGTCCTCAACCAAAGTGTTCTGAACACTGGTCAACATGCTCTTTTTTTTTTTTGGATGTGGCTGCTATGTTTGTCTATTTACTATTAAAATTGGTCAAGAAAAAAACCAAGAGTTACTCAAGTAGGTCACCTGCATGCCAGCCATATTCCCCTGTTCCCACTGTGTAACAAGAGTTTTACCTTCTCTCAATGATTAGAGCTAACTACTTCTGCCAGGGTGGGGATAAACTGCTGTGCTACTTGTCTTTTGGCAAAGAAGCTTGAAGTGACAGGATACAGCTCAATAGCTTCAAGTTTAATGAGAAGCTTGCTTTGCCCTTGGTGCAGGTATTTTCATTCTGAGATCCAGGACTTTTAAATTGATAGAAACTAAGGTTATGGGAATAAAAAGTACAGCCTTTGACATAAAGGTGGCAGGGACCACTTTTACTTCTATGCCTTGGTCCTGGATATGTTTATTCCATGAATTGGAGGCTCAGCACCACATGATGCTGATTTAGAGTATAAGTTGCCAAGCCTGGTGGTACAGACCTGGAATTCCAGAACTCTAGGAGGCTGAGGCAGGATGATTGCAGGTTCAGTCCCAAGCTGGACAACTTAAAGAGACCCTTTATCAAAATGAAAAATAAACAAAAAAAGAGCTGACAATGTACCCAAGTGCGAAAGCCCTGGTTCAATTCCATATATATATATATATATATATATATATATATATATATATATATATATATATTTGAATCTTGGGGAAGGGGGCATCATTGAAGAGTATTATCTCCAAGCTGGCACTTTCATTTCACCTTCAAAATACACTTCATATCTCCAGGACAGTGGCTTTTTAGATGGTGCAGTAAGTAACAGGATTCCAAATTCTATAACACATCAGAGACATGGGGTTTGGAGAATCAATGAGCATTTGTCATCCAAAAAGATAACTAAAACTGCATACAGAATCCAGTTTTTAAATTCCTGAATCACGTATTCCTCAATGTCTTAAAGTCAGGGATTCATTTGAATTTTTAATTATTGTGTAATTTTTTATTTGCATGCTTTTAAGTCATTGCTGCCTTCTCTATGTTCAACATTGTTCAAATTATAGTTTTCAAATAATAAAGCAGAATTTCAATAAAAAAATAAGTAACGGGACCAGTAGACTCTATGACTTTGTGGCAACGTCCACATCTTTTTGTCGGGAAGTTGTTACGTTCTTTGATCCAATATGACTGTTATGTAGCAGCCATGTTAGCGGATTAGATGCTCTGTAAGCACTCAGTAGTGTTGCCAGCCAAGGACCTGTGGGAAGCAAAGATGGAACCACATACTCCAAAATATATGTAAATATCTGTTAAAACCAATCACTGTCCTTTTCCTGATGACGAGTCTGATGTAGTTACCTTGCCACTGTGTAGTCGTCTCTCCCAAAAGATGATGTCACACCAGGGCAATTGTAACAAAGGTTTCAGTTACATCTACAGGGAGCTAGAAAGTAAGAATGGTCCTTCAGTCGTCGGATGTTGGCTGTTCTCAGTAAGGTATAAAACTGGAAGAGACAGCAATAGCTTCTTTCTGCTGACACAGAATCCCAAAAAGCACTGCAACCAAGATCCTTCCGCACCCAACGCCCCTGCAGCTGGAGGAGAATCTGGCAGTGCAGCACCCACAAGGGATCATTTATCTTCCATGAATGGAACTATAGCTTCTATCTTTTTTCCTCCCCAGAGAAATAGATCAACTCTGAAAGGTCCTCACTCAGGTCATTAGCAGATTGCTGGTGTTCTATTAGGAGCTAGTTCAATAGTGATGGAGGAGGAAGGCACCCAGACAATTAAGAAGCAATTTTGAAATAAGGAAGTTGAACTGGCAAGCCAAACCTCTCTTGCAAAAATCTTTTTTTTTTTTTTTTTGGAAGATGGGAAAGAAGAGAGATTATGTAGAATTCGTAGGGGAGCAGAAAAATATCCTTCTTTCCCCACTGAGTACACTTTCAAAATAGGTGACGAGAGTTAGGAGGGAAATGTGGAAGGATTTTGTGTGTGCTGAGCTAATTAGTCCCAAGGGGGGTTGAATCTATAGCTCCAGATTCATTAGTATTATCCCAGCTGAACTAAGTGGCTAGAGAGCAGTTGGGCTTGGGACAAGTATTGTCAGACAAATCCTAGATTATCAGAGAGGCCGAGTCATTTACTAAGTCAGACAGAGAGGTGTTTTCTACAAAATGTTACATCATAGTGTGTGAGGTCTGACACTACAGAGTCTGAATGGGAGGGTTGGCTGAAACTTTGATAAACATTCTTATTTACAATACAAAATTAAAGATGGGCATCAGCGGTTCCAGGATATTTTGATATAAATCTGTAAAATATTTTAATTCAGATGTAATCAGGATGCTACACATCACCAAATCAAGAAGTCCAGTGCCACTGTATTTTTGAGCATTGTTTCTCAATTATAAATCTGATCAGTGTGGGAAATATGGAGAACTGAGTTCATTACACTAGAAATATAATGTATAAGGGCAGGTGACGTTTTCACCAGCTCATGAGCTATTAGAGTAATTTTCTAAGTCCTATATTTTATTATTAGTTTTTTAATCTGCTAGGTAGTGAGTAGAATGAAGAGTTGACCAGGTGCATGGGGTCAGACATATAATTTATCTTTGAACAATATAAACATGTCCCTTATCTGAACACAATCCAGACTGGTCTCGTGCTCAATAGCACTGAAGGTACCTCTGGCTGTCCAGTGGCAACTTCTTCCCATGGCTACCCCTTTTTCATCCTTGAGAACTTGGATCCTAAAATCCCTCTGTGGGAAGGTGGGAGCTATTGTTAGGTAAGTAACTACTGCCATCTAAACTGGATGCTTCTTATTGTCTCTCTTAACTCCTCGATAATTTCCTTTATAGCACATACCCTATTTGTAATTATTTATTCGTTCATCTGTCTCACCCACTTCAGTGCAAGCTCCGTGAGGGCAGGGACAAAGTCTGCGTTGTTTCACAGCCAAATCCTAATTCCTGATCCTCGAGCATCATTCATCCAAGTGGATGTCAATTAAATAAATAAAAATCTGACTTTAAAAAGGATCATAAAGCAAAGACAGCTCTTTGCTTTAAAGTCGTAGGATAGAGCTTGTCTATCCTGCTATAAACTTGCTGAGTGACTGGACAAGACTTTTAAACTCTTGGGTCTAATCTATGAAATACAAGTCAGAAGAGGTTTGTTCTAAGTTCAGAGTCATGTCACTAGAAATGACCCTGTACATTCCAGAACTTTGTGACTGTTAGTCCGCACCATAGCCTCCTACTAAGAGTTTCCCTCTTTCTAACTAGCTTATTTACCTTACTTTTCATAGAGAAGCTTTTTCTTGACCCAGGCATATCTATGGCCAAAATGGAACACTTACTGGAAAAATATGTCCACATAATTAAATTCCAGTATTTATGATTTCCAAAGCCACTTTACAAAGAAAATATGGTTGGTCGGTGTAGAAATCTTCAATACAAATTAAATTAAACATCAAGGCTCACACAAAATATTTACAAATGATACAGGAAACCAAAACTTTTGTGGTCTGTTAAAAATATTTCACATGCTTGAAGAAATGACAGTATTTACTGAGGTATCAACTGAGTCTTTCATGCTAAGAACAGAAGTACTGAAAAGTTGAGAAAGTCCCTTGATGGGGTCACTTGCAAAGGCGAAGGCATAAAAATTACCATTACATCTGTTGTTCAATCGGAGGCCTCACAGAAGACCATAACAGTGGTCACCAAGGCTTGTGGAAATGTGTGACCCGGACACAAGCTGCCAGTTAAATGCAGAGCTCAGAGCTCTTCGTGTAGGCCGATCCCCTTTCCATAAGAACCCCAAATAGAAAGAAGTCTTGTCTGCTGCTCTGGGCATCTGTGGTGTTGGTAAGTCTCTTGCAGTATGATACTGTTTGCTGCTCTCCAGCTGTTCACTTTGTCCCCCTCAGTCTCCAGTAGTAATTTTCAGAAGGAAACTAGAAGGAAGCTCAGCACCTATATTTGCTAGTTGCATTACTTACATTTTCCTAAATGGGAATTAAGAATTTAATTGACATAATAAGGAGAGACAGGGAGTATTAGGGTGCATATTGCAGGATAGATCTGAGCAAATTACACAATACACTCTGAACCCCTCTCACGATGTGGAGCTAGTGGGGAGGGTGGAACACGGGAGGACAGGGGGTGAATGTGGTCCCAGTATGTTATGTGCGCGTTTGAGTCTGTCAAAACAAAACTTATTAATCTGTTAATAAAAAGTAAAACACAAATGAAAGTAAAAAAAATCAGTGATAGCACAGGATTGAATCCAATGTGCACCAAATCCTCTTCATAATTCCTGAAAATTATCCACATTTTGCACACACAGGAAGTTTCTTCAAACAAATAAATACTTCTCATGGGACAGAACTGTCAGTGGAGAAGTAGGTGTCAGGTTGAGGAAGCTTATGGGCAAGAACTCGAAATACCCAACTGCCCGAGAAGGCAGTTCTCAGGGTGGAAGATGAAAGACCTTGTGCCCAGTGGCCAAGCTGCTGGGTGGCACCTGAGCCACATGACCATGGATGTACCTTTGAGTGTGGGATGCGATGGCAGGGCCTTCACCACTGGTTTGGATTCACACCCACAGTGGCTAACCACATTTATCTGTTTTAAGAGCATTTAGAAATCTGAAAAATGAAATTTTTATTTTCAGCCTTTTGAGAAATTTCCATAATTCCCTCCATAGTAGTATTCCAGTTTATCATCCTCCAGCAGTGTGAGAGGGTTTCTTTTTCTCCACAGCCTCACCAGAATTGATTGCTGTTCAAGTTCTTGTTACATGCCAGTCTCTCGGAGGTAAGATGATACCCTAGTGATGTTTTGGCTTGCATTTCTATAATGGCTAAGGATGTTGAGCAAATACTCAAGCTCAATGTAAACATTGTGTATTGTGCTTACATATATGGGAAAATAAAAAAATAAAACCCCCTAAAAAAAAAAAGGAAAAAAATATAGGGTATATCCAGAAGGCCCAGGCTCTTTGAAATCTGAATTCCAAAATTTGTGGACAGCTCTTTCAGCCAAGGCACAATGGTGTTAAAGATAAATTTATTGAGATCTCAGCTTTAAGCCCCAATAAAAACAAAGTTAAAAATTTTCTAGTTGAGTAAACACAATTTAAATCCTTGGTCACGCCTGAGACAAAAGTGCCTATTCCAAGTTCGCCATCACCACCGTGGTGAGGCCTCTTCTCCCCGCCTCCCTGTGCCTTTCCACTCCTCTGCTGACACCTAAGCCCTCCTTAGCCTTGTGCGCACTTCTCCAGGGCCCTGTCTCCTTGTCTAGACTTTCTTTGCTTTTAGTTGAGAAGAAGACATTTTCTCTGTCTAGCATCTTATAAAGTGGTGAATCTTAAGGATTCCTCTACTTGTGTATGTAATGTCATGTATAAAAGTGTGTTTATAATAGGCAACACAGGATAACTGTTAAGTAAAGAAGCATAGATAATACAAGGCATTATTTTAAAAACCTTACAGTGAATGCTTTAAAAATTATCACAGTAAAAGACATTCCCATTAAGCCTCCTCAAGGTACTTTCCCTTGCTTGGCACAGACCTGTCCTGTTGTTTTTGCCACTTTCTGGAAGTCTTTTCTGTGAGCATCTTTAGTTGTTCTCTTGTGACTGCCTCATGGCCTTATCTATTCAAAATGCTTACCTTTTATAATATTTTGATTTATGGAAGAGACAGATCTCATGACACTAGATCCAGTGAACAGTGTAGATGGCCACACTCTAATTTCCTTCCTCTTTCTTTCTTTCTTTCTTTCTTTCTTTCTTTCTTTCTTTTTAACAGAAATTGATGTAAATATTTTATCATGGAAAAGTGATCATAAAATATGGTTAAATTAAAAATGTATTATTGTAAAAGACACATTGCTCTTTGCTCTTAATCCTTCTCAAAATACTCCCACCTGCCTTGAACATACTTTTTAAAATAAATATAATGGCATACATGGTTATTTTAGAATTTTTAAAGAGTTATTTCCCAAAGATGAGCAGGAAGAAATGAGAAAGATCATTATTACAAATTTAGTCACAGAGCATGAAATTAAAGAGTAAAATTTAAGAGTCACAGGTTGTGCTAATAGCCACCTCAGTTCTCAGCCAATGAACTGAGGCTATGTGATCTTTTATCTTTCCCTCTCAATGACAGCTTCAGGGGAAAAGATCCCAAGAACCACTTATTTACCTACTCTTACTGTTTTTTAAACTAAAAATATCTCAAATCAAAACCACTACTTTCTGCTGCTTCGCCCCCAGCTAAATATCTATATACATTGTATTAGTTTGGGATCTTCAAAGGGCAGAATTTACAGATTTATAACAAAAAGGACTTATTAGGAAGGCTTTCAAATCTGAAGATAGAGATAATCTAAAATGGCCGCTCAGCCATGAACTAGATCTTCTCTCTGGGACTGCAAGACAGCTGGTGAGGTGAGAGTGTGCTGCAGATCTTGGTTGTTTGTAGAACAATAGCAAAGACTGGAGCCTGAAGATCAGTGACTGAAGGTCAGTGATGGGCAGACAGGCACAAGTCGAGGCTGAAACAAATCTGTGATGAAGTGCTGAGAGGTGCAGCAAGTCAGCACTGGTAGACAACTGTGAAGGCGAGAGCTTCCCCAGAGGAAGAGGCTGTAACAAGCTTCCCTCTTCCTTCCTTTTATAGCCTTGGGGGTTCCAGTTGGCCCTCCCACATCTGAATGGCTGCTCTTCTCTCATTGGCCAGCCCACAAATCACTCACACTGTAATCCAGGCCAGTTCTTGATTCCCAATCTAGGCGTGGTTCCCAAACCCTAATCCAGGTGTGGTTCCTAATTCCCTCAAATTGACATAATCTTTTCAATGGTCACATACATCATACACATCAGTCACAGATTAAGATTTTATACCAACTCCCCATGTTGAAGATAATTGGTATGTTTGTAAATTAACATACTAATAAAAATAATTATGGGGGAAATTTCACAGATTTTATGAGAAGGCTGGTACTGTTTTAGTGGGATACCAATCAAATGATTGATGTCTATTTTCTTGTTACACTTTCCCTTTAGATGTTTCCTTCCTCCATGTTCTTTGGTGCTGCTTGTCTCTCTGTCTCTCTCTAAGATTCCTTCAAGTATTTTCTGCAATGCTGGGCTAGTGGTCACACATTTCTTTAGGGATTTTTGATCATGAAAAATTTTTACTTCCCCTTTAATTTTCAAGGATAATTTTGCTGGATACAACAACCTGGGTTGATATTTGCTGTCTTTTAAAACTTGAAAGGTTTTGCTCCTGGCTCTCCTAGCCTTTAAAGTTTGCATTGAGACATCTGTAGTAATTCAATTGTATTTTCATTGATAGAATATTGCCTGTTTTTTCTCTTTCTCTCTTTATGTTGGATTTCTAAGGTGTTGAATATATGTCCTGGTGAGTATTGTTGGTGGTTGAGGTTATTTGGTGTTATGTAAACTTCTTATACCTGAAAATTAATTTCTTTTTCTAGGTTTGGGAAAATTTCTTGCACGATTTCAGTGAATAGATTCTTTATACCTTTGGGGCTATCTTCTGCTCTTTCTCTCACACCCATAATTCTGAGATTAGTTCTCTTTTAATCATCCATCATCTGTTATATCTTTTGCTCATTTCTAATTTTGGAGGCATGCCTAATTATAGCATTTGTTTCCTCAGCCTTGTGTTGAAGGTCTGAAATTCTGTCCTCACAATATTTGAGTCAACTGCCCCTGATTTCAAATGTATTTTTCATATCTTGAATTACAGCTAAATTTCTTTTCAGAATTTCTACTTGTCTTTCAAAATCCTTCATATCTTGCATTTTCTTATCTCAGCCAATATTTTATATGTTGTTTTTACATGCTCAGTAAGCTCTGTATACGTTAGGACCACTATTTGTCTAGTAAGTTCCTCTTTAAACCATTGATAGCATTTTCTTGGTAATATCTTATTTGAACTGGCTGTTCAACCAGTTTATTTGCTTTTTGACTTCCTACCCTACAAGTTCCACTATTTTAGGGCCTGTGACATTAGTTTCTAGGATATGAGTTATTTCTGTGTGTATGCTGTTACCTTATCTTCTTCTCATGTTGTTAATGGAATTCACTTTAAAGGTCTAACCAAGAGATTTCTTTGAACAGGTGTGAGGGTGTGTGTATGTGGGGGGAGTGAGGGTGGGGGTTGAAATTCCTCTGAGTTCTGTGCTGGGAGTAGGAAGTGAGGGAGGACCTGACAGACCAATGACCTCTTAGGTGCTAGTTTGAGTGGTTTTCATCTCTTGAAACCAATAGATCTAGACTAATACAATTTCCAAGAAGTGTTCTTTTTTTCCATTTCCATCAAACCTTGCTAGAAAAATTAGACATAAGCTCAAGAGGTGGTGGTCTTTCTGCCTACCGTCAGATACTGGCAATTTCTCATAAAGGACAGCTAGGTATTATTCCTGGAACCACTTAAATATGTAATAGAAGACCTGCATTTCTCAAGTACAGATTATCCCTCTGAAGAAAAGCCAAAGCACACGTTTGTATCCGTAATAAGAACAAGCAGTGCTAAAAATCTTTGAACAGGAATTAAGCAATTTTGCTTAGTAGAAATTAATTTTCATTTTAAGTGTACTTTATTACAACTTCATTACCTAATTGGACAACTCTCTGTTCTCATTCATAACAACAACAACAAAAAGAAAACAATTGTTTTTAGATTAATAAGCAGAAATATTCTTCTATTTTTTGGATTTCAAAGGAAGAAACTTACTTTGGGGAGGTTGGTGATTTGTACAAATTGTTCCTACTTCTTCCAGAACCATGAAAAGACAAACTACTGTTGAAAATAGTAGGGTTGTTGCCAGGCTACTTAAGCTAACTCTGAAGATGAGTCATTAGCATTAAACCTTAGGAAGTGGAGCCTCAGAAGTAGAAGAGACTGCCCCTGACCTTCTTTTCTGTCCTCACTCACTGCAATAAAGGAAAACCCCACCACATGAATAAATTGGCAGCCCTGGGGATCGAGCTTCAGAACTACTTTTGTGAGGGTTAAGGAACTGAATAACAAAGTCCTTTAGTCATTCTAATTTTATTTGGTTCAACTGTCCAACAGTCCTGGTGATAAATCTGGTAAAAAAAATCTTGGATTGATGGAGCAGCCAAGAGCAGATCTGAGGACTTAAGACTTGGAAAGCCACTTGAGAGAAATACAGGGAATAACTGGGAAGAATGTAGCTGCTTTGGTTTGGTGTCTTCACTTATTTTTGTGAAGTCGGGTTGGATGATGAAGCCTTTAAATTTAGTTCTGTAGGGTAGTATCCCTCTTGCCCTTTCTTTTTAATCTGTTAGTGGAAACAATCAAATATCATACTCTAAATCTCTGGGAACAGAACCTGTTCTGTGCAGTTCTTCTCAGATCATATTAAACATCCAGTATCCTGCAACAAAAAGATTCTTTAACTATATTTACCAGATTGTCCAAATGTTTGACTAAGGAAAAATTTATTTTTGTGCAACCCTCACCTACATGAGTATGCTCAGACGAGTTACACAAAACCTTTGGTATTTCCGGGGTGCCATTTTAACCGACAGTCAAAATGCACCAGAGAAACTCATAGAAAGCCATTTTTCATTTGATGATACAAGATCTAAGTTAGACACATAAAATTTGTTGGCCAAATCAAAATGGGAAAAACTTAGGTGCCTGATTGGTTTGTGTTTGCTCTGCTGTATAGACAAGCCCCTGGGAGCATTCCTAACTTTCTGTGGTTTATTGGGCCAGTATAGTTTTTCTTTAAAATACAAATTTTAAAAATGAAGTATTTTACTGAGGAAAAATTCCAGGCATATCATTTTTGGTATTTTCACAGAACAATACTAAAATATCATCACTTAGAAAATACCAAAATGCCATAATTCAATGAAATATAGTGTGTGGTTCTTGGAATCAAACAATCTGCCAATTACATGAGTAAGCCTGAAATATGAATCCATGAGTCAAGATGACAAAGCCACTGCCGCCTGGGTGTGCCTGGCAGACACGGGGTTATTAGCAACTCTAACTGGTCTGATTTGCTCATTTTCCAGTGAACTTAGTCTAGTTCTCCAGAAATCAGCAAATAACTTCAAGGATCATGCAATAACATAAATAGATAAAAAAGAGAGTGGTAGGAGCCATTTCAAATCACAGCTCAACTTTTCCTAAAAAACTACACAAGCAAGTTATACTATATTATCCATAAAAATTCATGTTTGGGTTGAATTGGCTCCATGAGCTGGCAGTGTGCAACACTGTGTTGGCCCTGGAAGTAGAGGAAAAGAGTGCAGAAACAGCTAGAATGTTGCTACAGAATTGCAGCATTCTACTATTTAGTAGGATTAGAGTAGTAGGCTTATCAACATGATTTATGATCCACGACAATAATTTGTGAGCTTTATCTCACAAAAAATATGCAGAGCTTCTGTATCCATAAAATTAGCAGAAAAGAAAATATATTTATCATCCAAATAAGACTGATCACGATTAGCTCTTTTGATGGTTTGAAAGACTCACTAGGAGCCACTGATACTTCCAGGGCAGCATCATTTGTCAGTTCAAGTACAAATAGAAAGTTTGCTAAGGCCAGGTCAGGCCTGCAGAACTGCTGGCCAAATTAAAATGCTGCCACTTACACCAAGAAAAGATTGCTAAAATGTACAGGAATTGTTCAAACTCAGTAATCACAGGGAACACTGGGAGATAGACTTATTTAGTTTGCAAGAATAGCTAGGCTGCTACAGAAAAGTGACTGAACAAAGAGAAAATGTTGTTCTTGAAAGGTAATTTCTTTTTGGAAGAGATGTTGAATTAGGATAAATATCCATCATCAGTAATGGTGAATGTGCCTGTCTTCCTAAGCACAGAGAAAGCTATGATCCATGCACTCTGACTACAGTTGTTTCTAAACTTTCTCCCTTTAAGAATTTCATAGCAGAGGAAAAATGTATTTGTGGGTTGCGTAAAGACAAGATATCTCTTCCCTGGCCTTGGGACAGCAACCACAATGCCAGCCTAAGCCAAACCCAGATTAGACTCACAGTGGCACACCAGATGAAATGGATTCCCCTGAAAAAGAACACTGCTCGTGCTGCCTGAGCCCTTGCTGTTATAAGGTAGGCACTGATGTGGGCACTTTATGCATAATAGCATTAAATCTGAGGCAGCCCTTACTGTATGGGTAAGGTGACTCGGAGAGTGTGGGCACTTTGTCCAAGGTGACATGAAACTGTAAGTGGCAAGAACAGACTCTAAAGCTCACCGCACCTTTCCTTGAGAATGCTCTGTAACAAGATATTCTGAGAGACAAGTGGGTTTCAGGAAGAGAATGACTGAATTCTATAGGAATTGTTGGATTCTATTTGAAAACTATACAGTGAGAAAAGTGTGAAGAAAGAATAAAACAAGACTTGTGAGAGAAAAAGGAACATATCAGATTACAAAGAGCTCAATGCCATCTGCTTGATTTGTGCTTTAAAACGAAATCTTGACCAATGTTTGTGACTGCAAGTCTGGAGTCTGCTGAGAGCTTGAGTGAAGAATGCATGGCAGGTGAATGGTATTCTTCAAAAATGTGTATTCAGCCCCTAACTCCTGGAACATTGGAATAAGATTTTACCCTGAATAAGTGTCTTTGTAGATATAATGAAGGCATGAGATCATCCTAGATCTGGGTGATGTCTTAAATGCAATGATGACGTCATCATAAGGGGTAGAAAACAGTGACACAGAGGGCACAGCCATATGAAGATGGAGGCAGCTAATGAATGATGAGGCCATCATTCAAGGGACGTGAAGAATTGCCCATAAATCTCCCCTCTGAGTCCATACAAGGAGCTAGTCCTGATGTCTTCAATTCAGACTCTGTCCTTTAGAACTGTAAGAGAACAAATTCCTGTTGTTTTTAACCCACTACCACATTCACTGTAATTTGTTATAGTGGCTCTGGGCAACTAATGCCAGTATCTATCAAATTTATTTGGGTAGATATATTCTCCATCACTCTCAGGTTTCTCCAAGGAGTCCATGGTACATCTTGAGAGAAATAGTTTTTGATACGGAGAAATTGAGCTGAATATTTTGGGTTGGACACTAGAAGTACATCCCATTATGAAACTCTTAGGTAGTAATTTTTATGTTCTTGCTGTGAAATAGTTGAAATTGTTACTGAAAAGGAGTCCATTAGTTTGAATTCTTCATCTCTTCATCTTGGCAATTTTTTTCTAAACTCACACTGTGACCTGACCTTAAGAAATTCATTCAGTGTGAATGTTCTGGTCAATAAACCCCGATTATGACATCAGCTGCTTTGTCCAGTTCCTCACCGGCAGAACTAAGTAGTTTTCAGTTAGGGAATGTGAGATACACTCAGACCAGGGAACGATTGTCACAGCTACTTCACAGTTCACTTTCACTAGAGTTGTTGCAGACTTACCTTTCAGTGTGACAGAGCTCGTGATGATCCCTGTGACAGTCAAAATTAATTGTGTCACACTAATTGGCTTGGGAGCTACCCAGGAAACTAATAAAGCACACTTCTGAGTGTCTTTGTGTGGATCAAGAAGGGGAGACTCTGGAGCCCATTTGTGATCCTTCACTCCTTTCTCTCTGGTACTGTTCCTCTGCTCTTTGGCCTGGCAGCACGATAGAGGATTTGTAAAGCACACTCTGTGTGTGTCTGTGTGGGTCACAGAACCATAATATGGGGTCCATGTCTGGTCCCTCATTCGTTCCTCTAGCGAAGTGTCCATCTGCTCAGCTTCCGGCCTGCCATGACTGAATGTTCGGTCCACCATGTCCTTCTGCCACCACATTTCTGCATCAGATCTACCCC